>JABASD010004916.1:0-13959 GCA_019776165.1 Pogonognathellus flavescens | reverse complement strand
ATTTTTACTTTTTTGACCGAAATTGACCCCCCCCCCTGGAGAGCGTCTAGTGTGATGGTATGGCGCAGGTTTTGGGCTATGACGGAAGCTCAAAGATTCTTTAGATGCCTACTTTGGAGGTCACCAAATTGTCACTTCGTCAGATTCGACAGGTTGATTCAATGGTCCACTTTCCGAGTGGTGGACCGAAGACCGAATCAGCAATGAATGCACACCGAAGTTTCAGTACTTGAGTCAAATTCACTCATGACATGATATACGCAACACGAATATTCTAATAACGTAATTGTATATTTTTAAAATGCCATCAAATATAATGATACTACTAATCACGACTAAAAACATCATCTGCGTGCCAATAAATGTTATAAATACTCAAAAAAGATGAAATAGTGACAAGAAATATAATTGGTTCTCCCGCTTTCCACCCTCCTCCGCTTACCGATTTTTGGGTAGCTGCTGCTTAATTTGTACCCGTGTACCTCTCTTCGGCTGCCCCATCGAGGCAGCCGAGCCAAGCTGACCGTGTACCGGGCAGTTTGGAAGAAATCGAGGATCCGATTTTAGTATTTTAGGATCAGTGATCCTAAATTGGTCAAGAGTTTTTCTCACCAGCGTAGGCAAACTTTAAAGGTAGTAAAAAACGTAATAATAATTATTATGGATTTGTGTTCTTACGGTGGAATCTCCCTTCCATGGTTTCTTGGTATTTAAGGGGAACAAAATCAGTTTACTTCTGTACTCCTTGAGACGTTGTACATTTTGCTGAAGAGAGTCGAGTGATCTATTTTTACGACGGTGATCGACAGATATTCCAATAGTACGAGCAAATCCACGGTTCAAGCCAGCTCTCTTAATTTCCTCCAGTGTGAACCCACGTCCAGCGCGAACCTTAATGTGATATCTTACGGTTGGACATCTGACCACAGGACGAAGAGGGCCAGCAGCAGGTCTGGGTGCTACCACACGAGCTTTCTTCAATCGGTTTGCATGTCTCCGTTGCTTACGTGCCGGCTGATTGAACCAAGTTTTTACGTACCGTTGCCAATCTTTATGGAAATGGCCATTCGGCACCATATTATTCCGTTTCGGCGCCATTCCTTAACAACCTCTTAGGCTGTCAAAATATAAAAAACATCAAAAAGATTAAAATATAAACATGCGTAGTGTACTTACAACCGAGCACGTGTTATTTTAGTCTTCGCAAAACCTCAAAGTGAAAAATATATTTTGGTTTTTGCATAATACAAAATTATAGCTTTTGATAACATTTGCATTTTTTATGCTTTCATGTCCACAATATGTCCATAATAACTACCCGGTGGACCCGGTCGGTACACACTCTCTTATACTTGCGATCTAAACTCTATAGACATAACCAAGGACATAATTTTTAACTATCTAACATCTGATGTTGCATTGACACTGTTGAGTTGAGTGTGTGACAACACAAAAAACTCAGAAAATAGTCTTTTTGAATAAACTTTGAAATATTTATTTTTCGTACAACCTCAAACTTAAACTCGCGTGCTACACAATACTCTAAAAAACAGACATCATTGAATGGAAAAAGGACTCTAACAAACAGTAAAATCCATCGATCATTTTCGAACTTTAATAATCTAACTAATGAAATTTATTTTTATGGAAACAAAATTGACCTTACCGAATGACTTGATGTTACAAAATGTTCCAAACGATGAATGAATAGAAAGACGAAAGACCACTAATGCTGTGTTTGCACAGTTTGTAGAGTGATGGAGAAGCATGAACAGGCTGCACGCCTTTGTATAAGAATCGAAAGATTGCGCTTTCGGAATTGTTAATCCGCTACTATGGTCGGTTCGCCAACAGGGTACGCTTCCTGACGATGTATAATAAGTAAAGTAGCCGATGAGCCGTCCAGCCGTGGTGTGAAATTGCATATGAGAAAGAGAAAACACCTCAACGTCGCGTATCAAAATCTGTTTATTGAAAGTGGGTTAAATTTTATCGGGCAGCAAGGACGTACCGAGAGCATGTGCCCCCACCCCAAATCCCGTGAAAAAGGCAAAAAATGTCTAAAAAAATAGCAATAAATCGCCAAAATTTTCGCGCTACGTGCGAATTTAGTGTATTTTTGGTTTATTCTACCCGCATTAATTTTTCGCGTGTTTTCCACTAAATTTATTGTGTGCCAACCCGAATAGAAATCCTGGGTACGCTATTGTGGGGCAGTTAATTACATTTTCGACTTGATGTACTTTGTACCCTGTATGCTTGTATACACACACAGCATAACATTTGAAAATTATTTCTCAACAAACTTTTTTCACAGCCAGCGGAACGTTTCGCTGAGAAATAATTTTTATATAAATATAGGAAATAAATTCTCAGCAAATTCCCTATATCAGAAATCAAAGCAAAATATACAAATCATTTAAAAATTAAAAGCTACAAACGTCCTTCAAGATATCTATAATTATATAATGCAAGTCCGAGGTCCGAAGTCTGTAAATTAATTATAATAAATCATTGGAACCAATTCAAACCAGTAGCGAAGTAGAAATTTGCCCCATTTGACTATATTTTGCTAAAATAGTAACATTTGTCCTATTCTACCATACCATAATTAGAAATGATTCCACACTGATATCGGACAGTGTCCGATATCAGTGTCGGAGTCGGACACAGATAGATAGATACATACAATAACAGACAGACAAACTGAAAGCATACAGAATACAGTAGCTTCGCTACTAATTAATCATAATTATACCCCAGATATACATGCGTTTTCATTGTGTTTGTGCAACCCTCTTGTTTTGGATCTTGACGTTTCACCTCGTTGTGGTTACATTGACAAAAGTTTTGGAGTGCATATTTTGAATATTTTTGGGTTTAGTGTATGTGTTTCACATATTTGAGGCTCTTTGACCTATTTTCGGGGGTTTCTCTCTTTTTTTAATATTAATTTTAGGGGTTTCCTTCTTTTTCTGCATAGGTATTTTAGTGTTTTTGAAATTGTAATTTACAGATTTTTTTCATCCTTTAATTTTTATTCAGTTTTCTTTTAAAAAATCATTTCACTTTTCGGCTTAAAAAAGTATTTTCACAAGAAACAGAAATCAATAACCTGGAAATGTTACTCGTTTTCCACAGTTTTAACTTCTCCTGCTGAAGCTATATGCAATAGCTGGACAGTCGAGGTTAGTGTAAATGATAGTATGATAGTGATCTAATGTTGAAATAAACAACAATTAAATGTGGAAATAAAAATGAGTTAATAGTGCATATTTTGGCACTTGTAAGGGCATGCATATCCGGGATATAACCAAAATACTTATCTCATTCATAAACCTCTAAACCGCACCACGTGTGTGATCCCGCTATTTTTGTATCAATCAATATACCTAACTTATAAAAGTCACAATATTTGATAATAATTGATGATTGAGTTGACGATTTGATGAATACGAGTCGTCCAACCCAATCGTCAATTTTTGTCCTGCAATTATTGCAATTACTTGTTCCGTGAAGTGTAAAATATATATTTCGATGGTATTACAAGTACTATTGATTATTGGTATTAGTATCAAAGTTTGTTAAGTTAGCCGTGCTGGATGGAATTTTATTGTATAAAAGTATGTTCCCCATTCCCCGATCGGACTAAAGAGACCGACTGAAGTTGGGAAAAATGAATCAATTGTGGGTTTTGGGATTTCTCGTCAATTTGTTTTTATTTTCATCGGTATTCGAAATTTATTTTAAGTCGCCAATCGTGGAAGTCAGTAAAGCACATGAAGGGACCATCGGTACCGAAATCAAGCGGGTAGTTTTTATAGTGGCGGATGGATTACGAGCGGACACTTATTTTAATCACATGGAAAAGCATCCACACCTCACGTAATTTAATTTTTTTTTTGTATACCAAAGTTTTACTATGTATGTATAGTATACATAATATTGTGTAGTATTTTTTACTATTTTGACTAATCAATGTCGATCATGAATGTCATTAAAAGTACTGTATAATATTATGATTGGTTATTAATAGTAGTAACTTTTTTAATGCAGAGAATTGATGTCTCGGGACACAACCCTATGGGGAATTTCGGACACACGTGTACCTACAGAGTCAAGACCTGGTCACGTAGCTCTTTTTGCAGGATTTTATGAAGACCCATCAGCAGTATTTACTGGCTGGAAGGATAATATTGTAGAATTCGACTCAGTTTTTAACAGAACTAGTTATTCTATTGCTCTCGGATCTCCAGATATCGTGAACATGTTTGCAAAAGGTGAGACCACAAAATAGTTTTGTTCGGAATATTTGTGACTTGCTTGTGGGTATCTCTGAAAGATAAACTTTTACGCGAACCTTTGACTTTCGGGATTTTTGTTTGTTGCAGGTGTTGCAAAATCTAAATTGCATTACGAAACTTATTCGTCTGACTGGCAGGATTTTTTAGCAGCTGATTCTTCGATTCTTGACAAATGGGTGTATGAAAAATTTGAAAAATTGGTTGAAAACAGACTGTTACCAAAGGAAAGCAAAGCGATGATATTTTTGCACTTGCTTGGAATAGATAATACTGGTCATGCAAGCAAACCACACTCAAAGTCAGAAACTTAATTTATTGAAAATATTGCGTGTTTCTTCAATGATGTATATAACTAGTTGTAATTTGTTTACATTTCTTTTATGTTTTCAGAGAATATATAGATGGTATGACTGTTGTGGATGAAATTGTTTTCAATGTTCAATCTTTAATTCGGGATTATTATCAAGACAATGAAACGCTATTCGTTGTCACCTCTGACCATGGAATGACTGATTGGGGTAAGAGTAACTTTTATGGTAATTGCAAAATAGAGCTTCTTGGTCCCGAATTCGTTGTTAATTTTATGGATGTTGTCGGCTCGGTTCGAAATCGAACCGGGCTTTTAACAACTCTTTCGAACTCGAACCGGACAAATTGGAAAAGAGACGAACTTTCATCCAGTGTTCATTCTTCATGTTACCAAATCGTGAAAGAAAGCTCTAGTTTTAAGAGACGAAACCGAAATGGTTAGAATTGTCAGAAATCCTTGGATAAAAGAACTGATCCGCAATTTTTGTTACTGAAAACAACTCGAACCGATCATGAGAATTCGTTTCGTTCCCATCTCTTTAGCATATTAGAAGTAATTTTGAAATACCTCTTACGCCTGCAAGAGGCCCCTCTGAAGCCTATTTAAGATTTGACACCCCCTGGCCAACCTTCGCTTCAGCTGACCAAGCAAACCGCTAACAAACCGAGCCCCTAAAGAGCTAAGCTGGGCGTATTAATACTCTTCAATAAGTGAAAGTTGTGTCGGATATACAATTAATATACGAATTAGTTCTGTTTTACCATTTTCAGCGGTTAAATATTGTCGTTCCAATTTTTTCCAAAATACCATGCTTCGCACCAGCCGACACTTCTTTCGCTTAGTCAGTGTTTGTGCGCCCAGCTTGGCGTTTTGGCGGCTCCGCTCGTTATCGACTAGCTCGTAATTTTGCTGTTTAAAACCGTATTTCCTCAAAATTGGGTATAGCGCGGGCTTTCATATACCCTATAAAATTCATCTGACAACTGGCAATATAGAATATCCAGCATCGTCTGTTTTCCTTGGTCTAGTGTCTGTGTGACTAGTAGTACTTGCTGACTACTGACTACTTGCAATTCAGTAAATGACCACTCCTTGAATATTTATGCGTTTTTAATGGTTTATTTTTGGCAGGTTCTCATGGAGGCAGTTCAGCACATGAGACGGAGACTCCTTTTGTAATATGGGGCCCGGGAACAAAGTAAGTCAATATATTATCTCCTTTTTAGTTGTATTCTGTCACTGATGTATTCTGTAGTATACTTTGCATAAATATGTATGTCCACACAGAAACCCTACCCCACAGTCAGGCACGCAAGCAGATCATAAGTTGGGAGTGCACAGTAAATATAACTCATACATTTTAATGTGACTCAATCAAGACTTTCAATAGAGGTGAATTGCTAGAACCGAATTTACAGGCTGTACTATTGCTGTTCGGTTATTCTCCCAACCATGTCAGTCAATGGTTAAAAATATTTGCAATGTTGCAATGCAATAGCAAGTTTTGCATGTGACACATGTGTACCCAGTTTCATTTGCCTGAGTTCATTTTTACTCGAGTTATCGTTGTGACGACAGACGGACACACGTACCAGGGACGGACGTCCAGACTCTATAAGAACTCGTGAGGTCTAAAAAAGTAGCATTGCAGAAGAATACATAACAGAATAATTCAATTAATTAAGTATGAATTCAAAATACACCATTCTAAATGGCTGTAATAAAGTAGCGTAAGTTAAACGTGTTGTTTATGTGGCCGAACAGTTGTTTACTATTACTGTCGTCAACCGATTTGGATTTCCCAATTGTTGTTTTCAAAACAGTTGTCTATTGTTGTTGTCAATTGTTTTAACAAACTTTAACTGAATTAAGTTCATTCGAGATATCGAATTACATGATACACAGACGGACAGATTGCACCTTCCTATAAAGTAGCTTTCGCTACTAAACATAGCTCAGCGAAAGCTACTTTACTTTTTCGTATGAATGGTGAAACGAAATGGAAATCCGGGCGTGCAATGCACACTCTGCACATCCAGGTATGGCTGAGCCCCTGCGTAAGATCATAATATAGCTATAACACCGGCGCTCTTCCCTTTAGGACACATTAATTAATCTGATCAGCATTAATAATAATATTATTACCTTCTTATACAGAATAATTCTTTCATTGTAGATAATTTTTTTTAAAGTAGAAAAAAACTTTCATAAACAATATCATGGATTGAAGTCGAAACATTTAATCTGTATAATGCTATTTAAAGTTAGCTTGCACATAGCACAGCGTAAACTTACAACACAAGTGATCTAATTAAGTGGCATTAAAGGTGGGGGCACCACCGTAAAAAAACTCCGAAAAAGGGGTTATTTGCAGTCGAAGGACCTTTTTTAACCCTTTTTTCCTTAATTTGGTGGGGACACTTGCCCCCTGTGCTCTCCCTCTCGGTGCGCTCTTGCATTTTATAGATTCTTGTATATAGTTGTGGAAAGTTGCGCCTTGTATAGAATTAGATGAGAAATTATGAACTATGCATGCTCAGAAACAGTCAGGACTGTGAGGGTGGCTCTTGGATAACGTAACATGATTTGAAAAAATGTCATGATTTTGGTTAACCACGACCGAAGCATTTAATGTGGTTTTGAGATACTTTGTATTTATTTGTAGAAGAACTGAAGAGAAATCCTTTAGACTGAATCAAGCAGATTTCGCTGCACTCATCAGTGGTGCTCTAAGAATACCTTATCCCACTAATTCCATAGGTCGGTTTCCCACATCATTTTGGAGAGATCTATCATTCGCGCACAATGCGGCGGTAACCAATTATTATCAGATCAACGAACTTATGCTAACAAAGAAGAAAAGAGTGTCCATGGAAAGAAATTTTGAAGTCCAAAATTTCATCGACGAGTTCAGAATGCTTGAAGAACTTAAAATATCAGAAAAGTTTGCCAGCACAAACGATTATGACGACGCGGTTAGTTGATTTGTTAGACAAAAGATTTTTATAGACCATAATATTCTTTTTCAGTCTAGCCATAGGCTCTTATTGTTTTGAATTATATTTGTAGATTCGCCATATAAACATTGCAATAGATTTGGCTCTTGAAGGGAATAAGTATTACGAAAGATATGACCAGTTTTTATTGGTGTGTTGCACTGTTTGCGTGTTTCTAACTTGGATGACATTAATAGGATGCATCGTGCTTAAATCCGAATCGGCTGATACCACAAGCAAGCCGTCCGTAAACTTTTTTCCTGTCAAACTGATAGGAGCATCATTCCTACTGTCTGTAATTGTTTCTAAAGGTAAGGAGCATTTTTTAGCTTTTGTATTATGTTTTCATTCTTGGTACTAACACTATATAATACATAATATTATAAGATTCTAATACTAGATACCCCCTATATCTGATCTTGCTGCTGTAGTGAAAAATTCCATGCTTTTTTGTGAAAATAGTATGTCACTACCACAGACGATCACCATATTAATGAATTTTGATTTGTTGAATTATAATAATTGTTGGAAGTTAACGTGAGGATAGTGAGGAATAATTATAAAAGCGATATTTTTGTGTGGCACGTTCTTAGGTGTTATCGGATGGTCTCTTTGGAGGTTGCCTTATGCTTTTCTTCCCTTTTACCTGAGTTCTCTACTCGTTGAAATTGGGAGAAGCGGAATATCCTGTGAGTGGAACTTGAAGAACCTGGTGATCTTGGTCACATTATGTGCAGTAGGGGTTGAAATACTCGTGAATAGTTTTTTTGAGCGTGCCGTCCTGTCTCTGGGTCTTGCACTGAACGCTGTGTGGTGTTTAAAGGGAAAGAAAGTCAGCACCTGGCAGTGCAGTTTCTTTCTAGTGTCAGTTGCCTTTCTCGGCCTATTCCCTGCCGTCCCAGTCATTGGCACGAGAGAGAACCCTTGGTTCACGTAAGTAATAAATCGTAACACATCAGTATCAGCCTATGCCTATTGTGAATAGAATGTACTATGTATATGGTGCAGGGTCATTATACCATTGCACCTTCACTTTTATAGAATATTGTAGTAGGGTCGTTTGAGTCATGGATCATAGAAAGCCATCTGATTTTAAATTCTATACATGTACTCTGTACAGATGTACATTTATACTATCTTACTTACGACTTGCATTCAATACAAAAGAAGTGCATCTTTTACCTTCCCAGATCTGGAACAAATACTTTGTCAAAATACTTTCAATATACTTCTAAATCGCCATATTGTATTTTGGACTAAATGTAATGTATTTAAAATACATAAAATTACTGTACTGTTACAAAATATCGTCCTAGTAGGATTTAATACATTAGCTAGGGAAAGGACCTATCGACCTAATAATATGTAGACTACTATTTTGTATTTTCCATTGTATGAATTTAAAATACTATTTTGTATTTTTAGTATTTTGAGGCATAAAATCGTAGAAGTATTTTGAGCTTCTATTTTGGCATTCGAAAATATTAATGACCCCTTATCGTTTATTTGGCTCACGCTATGAATTTAGTGTGGCAAAACTGAAAGACAGTAATAGTAACTAGTAACGCTAATAATAGTAACTCTAATTTAAAAGTTCATGCTTCATCAAAGTGCTTTCAAAAAATATTAGTTTCTCACAGTACCCCTTACATCACAAAAAATTTCAAACGGTAAAAAATTTCAAATATTTTTGGCGCCAACTGAAAGGTCGTAGCGAGAAACAAAATAAAGCCGTGTTTGGTAACTGAATTTCAGCCATTTTGTTTCATACATGAGGAATGGGAGCCCGCACTTTAAAAATTTTATTTTCTCCCATTACCCTTGTATAGGGGTAGAAACTAATATTTTTTGAAAGCACTTTGAAGCATGAACTTTTAAATCTTACTGTCTTTCAGTTTTGCCACACTGAATTCCTAGCGTGGCAAGCGTGGACCAAATAGACGATAAGGGGTCTAAAATGAAAAATGTATTTTGGACAAAGTATGTGGTCCTGGTTAAGCTAACTTCCCCGTGTATTCTTATTCTTATAACATTATATGCAGTGCAGTGCAGCGTGTGTGCCCTGTGTTTCCCTGTGCCCAGCCAAATAATAAGGCGAATAATAGCAATGTATATTATACATTACATTCAATCGTTTGCGTTTGTCCCTTTTATACTTCAAGTTGTGTCTTATAGATTCAATTCGCTTGTGTTGTATGTAAGAAGTAGAGGTGGCAACAAGACCAATTTTTCAGGCTTGGCTATTGCCGTACTAAAAGTTTAGACTCACTAAATTTTTGCCGGCTCATTTGTTCCTATGTAGTTGTGTTGTTCTTGTTGCACTTTCTACGAAAATATAAAATATAATTACTGTTAATATAGCTACTTTTTTTAATAAACATGTTCATGTTAACATTGAGGTAACCTAAATCTGTTGCAAGGATCACTTGCTACGACGTAAGACTTGGCTCGAACGCGGCTCGATAAAATTGAGTATATGGTAGTGTATTCAGTTTCGAGAACGTGTTTAAAAATCCGACTTGAAAGACTCGTTGCCACCTCTAGTAAGAAGCCGTAGAGAAGCCATTGGTATAAATGGGATGAAGCAAATAATATAATGGTGAGGTGACTTACGAATTGAAAGGAAATGCTAAACGAATTTTCTTGTTCTGCATTTTATATAGGACATTGGGACCAATTGTCTCGTGCACCCTTGTCATGTCCTTTATACAAAAGTGCAAACCACTCATCAGACGAGATGCTCTGATTTTGAACTCTCAAGCTGCACTTTTACTTTCAGTTTCCTTTCTTGTCCATTTTCCTACTTTTTTCCTAACTCGAATCCTTTCATGGCTTTCTGTTCTGTTGTCGTTTTCTGTCCCGTGTCTCGTATCTTCACAATCCTTAATTTTACGCATATTTTCCATTTTTCTTGGAATCGCAACACCTTTCTCATTTCTTAGTTTGTCCCATGAAAGTTTGTTTCTACCTACTTTGTTCCTAGTCCTCCTGTTCCTAGTGAAAATCGAAATGTCTGAAACAAATATTGATGACACTTGGGAAGAATTCCTTGTTCTTACTGTTGAAAACAAGGAACGTACGAAGATGTGGGGAAAGGTGGATATTCATACAACCTTCCGACGAGCATGGCTCTATGTAAGTGCAAGTTTTTGCTGCGCTAAAACAGTTTTACTAGTTTACTATGAAATTTACTTCTTGTATTGTTTTAAAAGCTTTTGTCTTTTGGCCGCCTTAAATGTTTCCAGTTTTTACTGATTATATTTTTATGGTAAAACTAAACGTACGTAAAATTTGTAACGTGGTGCTATGTGATGAAATATTATAAAATGTTGTGTATGTTTGCAGCTATTTTTTGTATTTCTCTCATTCTTCGGGACTGGAAACATCGGGAGTGTGAGTTCATTCGATCCTAGCGCGGTGCGATGCTTTGTTAGCGTATTCAACCCTTGGGTTATGATGATCGCGTTGCTTGAAAAAATCGTCGGGCCTTTCCTTCTAGTCTCATGTTTCTTCCGAAGACTTCTCTGGTCGCGTCAACAGGTGCAAAACAATTTTCTCATCGTTCTCCTTCTATGTCAAGGTATGGCCTTCCATAAATTCTTCCGAGTTACCAACCAAGGATCATGGCTCGAAATTGGCACATCCATCTCCCACTACGTAATTGTTCAGTGTACAACACTCTTTCTCTTTTTGCTCCATTTTTGTGCAAACTTTTTGATTTCCGTGGATTTTTTTCTACCGCCCTCCTCTTTCCAATTTCCTACCAAAGTAGGCAAACTTCATTAGTATTCTTCAGCATCAGCAACCACATGTGCAGTGCATTAGCCATTAGCGTGTTCGGTCATTTGTCTGTCTCCAGAACAGAACTACTTAGAACTCAATATTAAAATGAACCGTATTGTGAAAAGTGGTGGATAATAGTTTAATAGATGTCAAGGTTAAAATTAATACCTAAATGTGTCAGTCTGAAACAAATCAGGATATCAGAGTTATTATCATCAGAAAGACACAGAAAATTTTATATGAGAAGTTTTTGTTGTATTTTATATATCTAAATATTTAAATAAATTGATTTAATTGTCAGAATGTAAAAAACCTTTCATGTGTTTGTAAGTTGATTACTAAGTACAAGCATAACCTAATGTAAATACAACAATAATTAACCCTTCCTTTCTTGACCACACCAAGTAATAAGGGTGAAAGTAAAAATTATGTGATTTACTATACACAAGTTCCATATTTTATATTTAGAGGTGATTTTGTTAAAATTGTTTAATAGAATGCGCGAGCATTACTTCGCTTTCTAATCGAATGCGCTAAAATTGTCAATATTTTAATTATAACCAACTAGAAACATTGGCCCTTATCCGAAGGGCTGAAATAATTAACTTATGAGTGCGAATGACTCATTCAGATCTGTACACACATCCAGTCAGAAGATTTGACCGTCGAAGTTGAGTAGTTATCGAAAATACATTTACATTGCATTGTGGAAAAGGATTCATTCATTCCCCTCATTCACGAACGCCTCTAACTTTACATGCAAAGTGCTAGCGTGTCGGCGTGTGGTGTGGGCAAAATGTACTACGTGTATAGAGTGTTCATAAACTAACGATACCAATACCAGTATTAAACCATTCAACCTGTTTCCCAATGCTGGAAATCCTATAATTCGGTGAATTAGGATAAAATTGGCTCCGAATTCCACGTATTATTTCCAGCGTATTTTGGAAACGCAACCAACCCCCATTGAAATTGAAAATGATGCTACGTTGTCGCGCTGAATGCGTAGGTGGTCTTTTAGCGCGCTCCGATATTCCTACGAGAAATTCGCATGCTATGCGTATAATTATTATAGTAGTCAAGCACAAGGGAATTTTATTCGCAGAACGCTCATTATTGTCATTATTATGCAAGCGTTACTTTCTGTAAATAAAAATTCCACTTGTGCGTTGCTGGGCTGTGCGTGTTCTGTGTTTTCTGATTCTGACAACGATATGGTCGATGCATGCTTGCTATAGCTGTGCTATGCTGCTATGCATTAAGTTTAAGTTGTGTTGTGGTGCAATAATGTATAAGTAGTAGAGATGGGCCCGAATCGAACTGTTCGGTGTTTGGAGTTTGGGACTGTTCGGTTCGGAAAACCGAACCCGAACAATTATTTTAAGAATTATACCGAACCGAACACGGACGTGATGGAATGTATCAGATCAGTTCAAATCCTCATGGATTTTGTAAATTAATGAGTTAAACTTCCTGTGCATACAATTTTCGCCGCTTAATTTTAGAAGTAGAAACAAAGGTATTAGTTATCCTCACTTGCAGCATACCAAACTTCTATAATTCACTAGTCACTAGTGAACAGAAGTTTGGTATGCGTCACGTTAGTCACGTTCACGTATATGCTTGCAGCCAGCACCACACGCAAACCTTATATTCATATTGGTCGAAGTAATGCTGAATGCAGTGGTTCGCCAAAATCTTAAGCCCTTTATGCCTACTGCTAATTAAACCCAGAGGTTTTAAATAATTCTCAACTATCTCAACTTTACTAGTCAAATGTACTGTTGACGCTTATTACAATACATATTTACCCCATGTCTTTAATTTCTTTTTTAAATTCGACTCGCAAAAACGTCCGAACCGAACCCATCATTTCCACACGAGACCGACCCGAACAATTTTCTTTTACATCGTACCGAACCGAACACCAAACAATCTGTTCGGGCCCACCTCTAATAAGTATTAAATAATCTAGAGGTGTTAGGTTCATATGCTAGTAATAAACCATTGAAAACCAATGCAAAATAGTAGCGAAGCAGCCAGTAATTGTTCAACAGGATCATTATTGTTCAATTGGATCAATATTTGTTCAATTTAATCATTAATTGTTCAATTGGATCAATATTTGTTCAATTGGGCCAATGGTTGTTCAATTGGATCATTAATTGTTCAATTGGACCAATAGCTGTTCAACTGGATCATTATTTCTTCAAATAGATCATACAGAGACTGACAGACGGACAATACAAAACCATACATGAGCTTCCGGTCATGAACAAGGTCGATTCCGCTCATGTACTGCACTGGTTACTACTAGGTACATTTTTGCGCACAGATAGATAGATACTAGACTTGGGAACGGGCTCGATTTTTCGAACCCGACCCGAACCCGTTTCAAAATATAAAAAATATAGCCCAACCGGAACCGAAAATTGTGAAACCCGGCCCGAACCCCTTTTAATGGGAAAATAATAACCCGAACCCGATCCGAACCCGTTTTAAAGGATTGACATTCTCAAATTGCCCACTCTCACTAAAGAAAAGACTACATATTATACTGGAGGTA
>JABASD010004915.1:0-13966 GCA_019776165.1 Pogonognathellus flavescens | reverse complement strand
ACATAGATAGATACATAGATAGATACATAGATACACAGACAGACAAAACAAAACCATAAAGTAGCTATTCGCTACTTAATAAATATGCATTGTTGCCATCATTAAGCTTGAAGTGGTACACAATATGCACAATGCCACCGTTAAGCTTGAAGTGATAAACAGTATGGAATTTGTATATAGTGGTGGGCTCTTTAGCCTGCTAAGCATTATAAAGTGGTGGGCATCGCTCTAGTACCCAAATTCAGCATGCACCAACATACATTACAGTTTCTCTTTAACTAGATTTGTGCTAAAATATGCAAATTATTATTAGTAGTGGCCATTAGCTGCCAATGGACAATATGCAATTTCAGGGGGACACCTTGTCTAAAAAACATCGTTGCTATTTCAAAGGCGTCATAAAACAAACACAAGTGAAGTAGACTAGCAAACACAGTTTTCACCTGTTGTGGAATACGCAAATGAAATGTGGCTAAATCAGAAGTTAATTTAATACTGCGCAGAATTTGTAGGAAAATTTATAACGTGGTTTTAAATCAGTTTATCTAATCTAACATTTATTATGTAACACAAAATGAAACGTATATAAAGCTTTGACAAAATAACAGCCATTAACAAAAAAAATCACTCGATCATTGGAAATGACAAGCTATTAAGTAGTACGGTTTTGCTTAGAACCCGACGATGTTTTCCAAGCTCTGTTACGAAGAAGCTAGAAAGTAAACTGCAGTGTAAATAGTTACAAATGCATAAAGACTAGAGAGAAATCCAAATTGTTTATAAATGAGCCGATAAGAATTAGCTGAAGACTTTTCGAGAGGCGGGGGCTCTGTTTCTGGAGTAAGTGTTCTTCCTACTCCTACTGGCCTTTCAGTTGAGGAAGAAGGAGTTGTGGTCTTATTCTTCACGTCGTCTTCATCATCATCATCATCATCTTCCAAATGCCCTGATCTTCCCTTCACTCCTCGTCCGTCTCCAACTGCTCGTATGCCTTCCGGGTGTTCCTCATCCGCCTCATTTGTTGATGCATTGTTCGATTGTTTAAAATCAGAGGAAATTCTATCGGCAGATTGACCAAATCCTCTCTTACCGGTATCTGAAACCTCAAATTCATCCGCCACAAGTACAAGAACGTTGATCAATTCTTGCCGTTGTGCTCCTGTCAACAGGTTTAATTGAGAAGAACTGATTGCTGCAGCAGCGTTGTACGACAACTTAGAAATTTGCTCTGGTGTTAATGCTCGGAGAATATCAGGACTCATGGCTCGCACAGCATGCGGAGGCAGTCCTTGCATAGAAGCCGGGGGGATGGTGGACACAGCATCCGGTTTCACCCCTGAAGAGCGCAAATAAACAACAAATTTAAACTTGGTTGTGTTAATAGTTTTATAAATCTACACAGTCTTGAAAAATGAAAGGGAATCAGATAGTGATTTTTTACCGGCAAACACTATTCCAATCGTCTCGACATCTTCTTGACTCCAGAGTCTGGGTGGTCCGTAGTTGCTGGAACGAACGGCGTGGGATGCAAGTGTGGTGAGAACGTCGTCACTGCATCCTTCCAGCACACCCAAGATACAACTAACGTCCAAAAATAAAGAAGCATCCGTTTCGAAAATACTATTCACCATTTTGTCGTTGCAGCCACAAATTATGTTTCTTAAGGCTGTCACAGCTATGCGAAGATTGTCAGGACGAGCGATTCCATGAGCAAAGCCTGGGAATATTTTGTTGTCCGCATTGAATTTCTCAGCCAAAGCTTTTAACTGCGAAATAGGAAAACCATTTATGTTTACAGTATGAAAATACATAACGTCAATAAATTATGAGAATACGATAAACAATCAGGTCGCTCTCCAAATCCAAATCGATTTGATAGGGAGGTGGCCTGCCTGTTTATTTGTTGGGATTATATAAATGGAAAATGAACACGAACCTTTTGTGGGTCTGTGATTTTAGTTCCAAGTATTGCCAATGTGTCGAGACAGTTAGGAAGGGTGAGATCCAATTTGCTAATGTCAATGGAGTCATCTAGTTCAGGGTTGGTAGAATTCGTATCGGTTGCATTCTCATTCACCGTAAAGGCCGTAACGAGATTTCCCATTTCCATCAGCGTAATTGTTGATATTTGTTTTGGTGTCAGCATCAACTTCTCCTTGATTAACCTCAGGATCGCTTTCTTCATGCCCTCGTCCCAGTCAATTGTTCCGAGGCATTCAACACAATCATATAAATCTCCAGGCGATAGTTTCTGTAGATCCTCTATCGTTAACCCAATGGCTGCGGAACCTGCTGCCTTAATTCCGTGACAAGTTATCTGCAAAACATTAAATTATATTCCAACCAGTAAAAAGCAGTTTTCAATGAAATTCTCCAAAATAATAAAATCTAGAATGGGGAAACACACAAGTCAGATAAATGTTTCTGTCGTCTGTCGGCCAAAGGGGTGACGGGTGATACCAACAATACTTTTGAAAATGACCCAACGCTTACCTCCTGTTGCTGCCCAGCTTCATCTTTTTGTAGATTGCTAAAGGTAATGGAACGAGGCTTTTCTTCGTTTGGCTTTGTTGTAGCAGAAGACGAAGCGCTTGCATTCGCGCGTGGCTCTGTACCATTCAGGCTTCTGGGTAACGGTTGCTGGTTCATAGCAACGCTTCCATCTTGATTGAAGCCTGGAACACCTCCAAAATTTTGAGAACTGGTGGTGGGTGTAGCATCACTTGGCGACCCGACGGGAGTCCCAAATTGTTGTGAATTGGCAAACTGCTGATTATTAAACATCTGAGGATTTGACTGAAATTGTGGATTTGAAGGAGCAGGTTTTTGAGTATTTTGAAATTGTTGCTGGCTTTGAAATTGTTGAGTTGGAAATTGTGGAGGGTTTTGAAATTGATCAGCTGACACAGTCTGTCCAGTATTTGAGTTTGGGAATTGTGAGGGCTGTGGGAATTGCTGCTGGTTTGCCGATTGTTGTTGATTTTGTTGAAATTGTTGCTGAGTAAGCGAGAGCTGCGGTTGCTGCTGTTGGGATGTTGATTGTTGGGGAGTAATGGCTGACTGTTGCTGAAATTGTTGCTGTGTTGGAATCCCGCTTTGCCCCGTCACAACCGACTGCTGCTGCTGCACTGGCTGGAACTGTTGTGGTGTGGTTGCAAGTGGTTGTTGCGTCGCTTGACCCAGTATTTGTGTTGGAGACAAGGGAGCAGGGTTGTAATTTACTGCATAAGAAGGATAACTTGCTGGACTTCCGTAGCTGACTCCCGCTGCAGCTGCTGCAGCCGGCTGTTGGTAAGTAGAATACGAGGTCGCAGCAGGTGGGTAGTAACTTGATGGGTATGCTGTTTCGTAAGTTGCAGCTGGTGAGCGGAACGTCTGCTGGGTTTGAACTGGTACTGATTGGAAACTCTGCGTTTGTGTTGGCACTGTTTGAAAATTCATTTGTTGTGAAGCCATTGGTTGAAAGATTCCTGGAGATGACATCGGCGTTTGAATTTGCGGGAATGTTCCCGAGAATTGCTGTTGTGGTTGTGGAATTGCTGTTTGGATATTCCCTGTCCCAACAAAGGACGCCTGAAAGTTTTGTCCAGGTATTGAAAACTGTGGGTTTTGGGCCGGCACTGAGAACTGGTTTTGAGCCGGCATTGAAAACTGTGTGTTTGGAGAGGTGGCCGTTCCTGATGAAAATGCAAAACCAGGCTGAGGAGTTGGAGCTTGGGCTGTGGCCGAACTCATTGTGAGGATAGGGACTTGTCTTTGTTGCCTGACTGGTGTAAACTCAGCCCATCTTGGAACGCGTCCACTCCGTCCCACTCCGTCCTTAATGAGTTCATTCGTTGTCTTCACTGTGTTCACCATCCACTGGGCTGCTTGGAAAAGTCGTTTCATCAGAAACTTGTATGCCTCAAAGTAGTGGGGCCCATCTGTTTCCAACTGTTCCACACAATATTTTATGAATGACATTGCATGCGGTCTTCCAGGAATATCCAGTTGAATTTCATATCCCATTTGTTTCAAAATGGGGCTGAATGCTTTCGACAAAGAGTCCAGAGAGATTCTTTGCAAATCTTGTTGAGGCACAACAATCAATAAGTCACCGATTGCCGCCAGTTCGAACTCACTCCAGGAAGTGGTATCTGGACCATAAGCTTCTTGTAGAAGTGTAAACCATTTAATTCTCGTGTGTCCAGGCATACAACATGTTTTTGCTCCAGGAAGTGTTTTTGATTCCAGAACATCTTGAAACAATCTCTTTGACCAATTTCCAATCTGAATTTCCGTTGCGTAACACAGCAGATTGCCCATTTTCTCAAAAAACTCTGAACTAAGAGTGAGACCATCATCCAGATTTTTTGAACTCGTTTGCTCTCCATCGGGCCGTTCAGTCTCAGTGTTTGTTGCTTCGGCGATGTTTTCTAACAACAAAGAGTCATTCACTTGCCTTTTCCAAATACCTTTGAGATGACGTTGCTGCATTAAATGAATATCTTCGACCAGTGTGTTTCCGTACCACAAAAGTTGGGGGAGGGTACATATTCTGAAAAGATCCATCATTTCCACACGACCGATTTCTTCGATTATTTCCATTTGAGCCGCGATAGGCACCACTGATAAAGCTGTAGTGGGGATCACTGTTAAAGTTTCCCCTAATAAAAAGTTGAAAGGAAACATAATTTTATTACATATTATTATATTAATCAACATGCCTAATCATGTAATTTTACATATGCAATTAAGCATTTAGGATAGGTATTCTAATTAAATTGCGGTAGGGACTTATTTACGTTTATCAAACCTATGAAATCTTACGGTCTACAAGATATTTAACGGGCAAGGTTAAACCCTTTCAGATATAGCCACACAAAAAACAAGCCTATAGGTGCGATATTTCATAAACACGCGTCAAGCTTCCGCCCTGATGTGACGATTACCCATAACTGCATAATATATACTGATTGTGAGAACCCCTAAAATAATAAATACTGTCCTTTTGAATGGTCTGTATACACACGGGCATATTCGGTGTATTTAAGTATGGGGTCACTGAAGCTCCTCCCCCAGATTCTGGAAAAAATGAGCTATTTGATAATTTTTTACCTTTGAACTTTATCCGTTTCAGAATCCTAGTTACGCCCTCCCGTGTGTATCCACAATTATAGTCCCACAGACAATTCCGCCCAAAACAGCATTTCAATTTGATTCTTTATCCATTTTTGGTTGGATTTCATGATTCATGTACCGCGAGTATGGAATGGGAAAATGAAAATACCTACTAACTGTGCTAACCTACTCATGGAACAAGGAGAAGGGGAAATAATGAAAGAAATATTGCTAACCTCCCACGGCAGCAATCTCTCCGTAGTTGAAGGCAGTCAAGATGTGTGAGTCGGTTGCGGTAATATTTTGTGCATTTTTGAGTTTTAAATACTGAAGGACTTTATCCAAAACACATGCCCGTAAATTGATGTTGAATGTGAGTTGGGGATGATGCCTTCTCAAAGTGTACAGCTCGTGGCGGTAGTGTAAAATGACGCTGAGTATATCAAGTGGATCGACGATATCGATATCTCTGCAACTGAGCCCCAGCACCGCCAAATTAATTTCATGAGCTGCCCCAAGAGCACTTCGACCCAAAATATCTTCCGCTGTCCATCGTGTGATTTGTGCATTTTCTCGGACCCAATTGAGCCAAAGAGAGAGTATGATTTTAGGCAGTAATTTAGCTTGAACAGAAGTCACTCCAAAACGACCCGTTTCCGGCATTTCCATGATGGTTTTGATAATTGTTGGCATATTCTTGGAAATTATTCTAGGATCAAAGAAGCTGAATAATTCCCTGGGTTCAGCACAACTCAACATGTTTCTGATGATAGGAGACTCTCCGAGTCTCATGCGGATTCGCTGTACAATTACAGCCTGGAAATAAGGAAAGATTCTTGATGAGACTTTCATTTTATACACATTTTTAAATTCATTTATTTGATTTTCTGTGATTAACCTTTTGAGACGAAAGCATAAAAGTAGATTCTTCAATTAGTGCCCGCAAAATTTCCGGTCGGACTATAGGACCCCCTAGTAGAACTTGGGAAATGTTTGCTGAAGGTATACCTTGTTGAAATGGAGCTGGGATCATAAACACATAGTCGGGTTTGAAACGGTCATCTATCGTTTTGAGAATCTGGGAGGCCAAATGCCAAATTTGGAAAGTTGACAAGTGGGGTGAGCGAATGGCCTGTAAAATATTTGAATCCCAATTGATAAGTTCGGGAGGAATTTGAAATAGTGTGGATTTGGGGAGAAGAAAAAGAAATTTTCCCATTTGAGACAATTCTCTCTTCTGCCAAAGCTTTGGAGGAGCAATGAGGAGTCCTCCTGTGGATGTATTCATCAAAGGCCACATGAAGTACGAGATTTGGAGCAATGTTGGGTAGGAAGTCTTTTTCTGTTGATCTAAGCGTGTCATCATATCGTCCAATGTTGAAAAACTATCGGCCATGTCGAATCGTTGCAGTTGAGTAGGAACCAAATTCACAACGTGGTACTGAAATTCTTGAAGTTGTTCTTGAGAAAGCGGTCCAGTACGGTAGAAAACATCGAAAACAACACGACACTGTTTTGTAGAAAAAATTCAGGTATATCTCTGCAACTTGTTTTTCATGCTGACGAAAGTAATTTTTAAATTACTAATATTTCCCTACCTGCAATTCCGTATAGCGGTTTCCAATGACTAATCCTTTTATTTCCGGAATGGGCGGAATGAGCTCTAAATCCTGAGGAGACGCTCCTTCTAAAAGAAACGAAAGTTTTTGCATTCTTCTAAACGACCATTCATGAACGGCTCCAAAATACCGGGACCCTTTTGCCAATTCGAACCAAGCTTTTTTTAAACTCATTGGTTTAAGCCACCATTTTTTCCCGATTTCATTGGCTTGGCCTAGGATGCTTGTAAATCGATCTGCTAATTCATCGTCAAGTGTTTCCAATTGATTTGGAGGCAAATGCGCCAACAGAGGGTCACCGGAACTTGTAAGTAGAGACAACTCTCGATCTTTCCACTGATTCGGATCACCCCACCACTGCAGCACAAGGCGAATGATGATTCGTTGGACATCCGGATGAAGATTTGTTCCCTGCAATTTAATACGAATAAAATACTAAAATGATTGTACAATTCAAAATCTTTATGTATAATATTTCGGTGGTCTTCTCAAGAAAGCGTTCGCGTAAAGTTGGCTGAAATGAGACACGAATGAAAGACTACGAAAAGCACTGTTTTGGAAGAGTCCCGTGTGTATGTAATTACCAGTGACTGCAAATACTCCAGTTGTTCTAATGTCCGATTTGTTAGAGCTTCGGCGGTTTTGTATGCCAAAGTTGTGTCCCCTGGATTGGCCCTCACTACAGAGGCTAGTTTAGTGCCAGAAAGATCTGAAAGCACTGATGGCTAAATTTAAAAAATTCATTAGACTTAATTGTTGTTAATATTAGGTGTTAGGTAAAGACTGCATAAAAGAATGGTTTCAAGTCTGCGGTCGCGTGACTTATTGTTAATAGTAAGAAAGAGCTGAATAACTTTTCGGTGCTCGCTCATACGGTCCAGAGTTTTGCACCAATTGTTTCAAATTTTTAAAAATGAAGTATTTGGAAAATATCCAGATATGCGTTAGCTTTAACTATTTCATCATTTTCTAAGTTACAGACGACATTAATGTATGAGATCGTGACCTTGAAAAATTTGACATTTGAAACAGTTCGGTACAGAACTAACAAAACCTGTGAGCTGTGGAAGCATACGGAGAATGCATAGGATGAGTATGGACCGAAATGCGTCACCTCTTACACCTTACAATTAGTCGTTGATTAATTACTTGTAGAGCGTAGTGAATGGCTAAAGGTAGAAATCCGAAGTCTGCTGCATGTAAACTCTCCAGCTTCTTTTGTAAGAGAAGGGCTTTGACTTCCTCCCCTTGGTCTCCCGGCGTCATCAAACGCTGAGGAAATTTTGAATCATCTCGTCCTAATCATGTAAAAGCAACAACATTCTCATTATGAACATTCATAAATTATTTCAAGGAATCGTAAGAAAGCACGCACACATCCTTAAACACCATAAAACGAAACGCCTAAAAATGAAGGCATGAATTCATTGAAGTACTTATAACAAAAAACCACATAAAAGTAATAAAATTAATATCTTTTATATCTATCACAGTTCCATACAGTAATCAATCATACTTGTATCAATAAGTAAAGAGTTTCAGTTTAAAATTCAAATCTATGCATATATAATAATATGTCATCATTAATTTATTGAAAATAAAAAGTATTCGTCCCTAACCCCTAATAATTTTTCACATTTATATTTATTATTTTAATTTCTTTCGTTGGTACAATGATACAAAAACTATTGTCCATATCTCTCCTGGTATTGAGGCCAATTTAAAGTTCCAATTTTCGTATTAATTAATTGATAATGTAATTGCTGAAATTAAAAACCGATTGATTGCCAATTTAGAATAGAATAAATAAGCCAATTTTTAGGGTAATTTATGAAATAATTAATGGACAGACTGACGCAGGCACGTACTCAGGATTGAAGTTGGGAGGGGGGTGTTCAGCAAGAAGAAATAAGATTTAACACTTCATTTTTGCTACTCTTTGCAAAATCAATAAGATATTATCCAGAATCCAATGTAAGATCATATTCTGGAGGGTGCACCACCTGGGTACGTGCATGGAATTGCGACGGAAATGAATAAATGCTTTATTATACTGTGTCGCTTCTCCCAATAACTGTCAATTGTCAATAATAACCCAATAATATATTTACAAATTACAATTAGCGCTTTTGACAAGGGCGTACCCAGGAAATTGGGATGAGTTATCATCAGTATAATATGGTATGGTGTAGATACACAGTCACAAAAAGAAAAATAATAGTCCGAAATAAGCGCATATCTGTGCCATAGAGCCATTCGGCATTTTTAATTAGGCATTGCCTCTGGTGCCTTTATGGTGGATAGGGTACGCTCTTGGTATAGACAGAAATATCTTTGCGATTTCGATAAACAAGGAAGACCACACAACTTAGAGCGGGGAGGAGATTGGCTAAAAATGATAGGCACCTAACACACGGGAGAAAGGTCGATAAAGGAAGATGTGGGCGGGGTTCTGAAAGTCACGATAAACTTTAACCGAACTTTCCAACCGGCACCTACTCTATCCAAAAATGTGATGAGGACATGAGGATGACTGAAAATGGATGTGATGATGTATCTTAAGAGTCGTTACCTTGTCCATCGATTTGAAGTAGAAATGTGGAAGCAACAAGAATGGAGATGGTAGAAGACACCAGTCCAATATTCGAATGGAATGCCATGTCGTTTCCAATCCTACAAAAATCCTATTTTGATGAATTGTGAACCACTCATTCGGAACTTCCTTCAAACAACTTACGTGAAGTTGAAGTTTCAATTCGAAATTCAAATCACTTTTAAACGCACTTAATTTCAGTGCTGAATATTCCGTCCTGGGGGTTTTAGATGCTTGCTGGAAGAAAGTCGAAGCCCAACTAGCTTTTCCATATCATCATAACTCAAGGCTACGCTTAAAATTATCAAGCTAACAGAAGCAATACGAAGATAGGAGTGTGCAAAGGCATAGTCCCCAGTCGGCGTTTAAAATAATTACAGCCTAATTAACATATTCCTCCTATCTATTTTCAAAATGAATGATACATTCTCTCCTTAAAGTAAAATATGTTTTGCTATAGAATCTTTGGCTATTGACCCTCGAGTAAGATAACATTCATTTAATTACCATGATTCTGCGTATCTTATTGCAGCAGACAATCTATTTGTTTTGCAGGCACACGGCACACCTTGCAGTATTCAGTTACAACTACCATTGGGCAGAACATGTGTCTAAGTCCTAAACTTCGGGTGCCTTAGAAAATAGATACGATATGTATCGTACATAACATGCGACGATGATTTTAATGCCCATAATAAAGCCCTCAGTGCATTTTATAAACAGTTTTACAGGTTATGGAGTTATGTTATGAAGTGCTCATTGTTATGCGAAATAAAGATATGTGCCCACAGGACAAACTATCAATCGCTTGGTTCTACTAAGAATGTAAAAATGAACATTATTTATTCACTCATAACCCAGTGATGGTATGGTACTTAAATTCAAATTTTAAATCAGACGAATCCAATTATCTTCATGCTGTACTTTCCTCAGCCGCATCGTTCTCTTGGCGGCCATCTCCCTGTTTGTCACAAACAAATACAATAGAATTAGTCATGTTTCTAATGCCTTACGATAACCTCATTATTCCCCACATAAAAAATACAGTTGGACCAATACTAATATTTAATATCTAGTTGAGAAAATAGAAAGTGTATTGCATTGAATTGACCTACCTCCTGTTCTCCTCCGCTGTTGGCTGAGCGTCCACCACGTGAGCCCCCACGACGATAGAACCTATTGAATTAAACAATAACATTTTCATGTAGGTAATTCATTATATTATGCTTAGGATTGAAAGCAGTCCTCTTGAGAGTTGACTATAATTTTAACCTTACTGGTTTTATTTATTGTTCAATTATGAAAATGGATCATAAAGCTAAATAACTCACCGACGAGTGAACCCACGACGCTGTGAACCACCTCGTCCACGTCCACGCCCTCCGCCTCCTCCGCGGCGGTCATTTCGCTCAGCATCCCCTCCTTCTTTGGGAGCTTCTTCCTCTCCTTCGCCCTGGGTACAATTAGTAAAAAGGCTATGGTAACTCAACAAAATTACTGGAACGAAATAACGAAATTAAATCCATTAGCTTAATTTGTATACCTTGGGTGCATCCCCTTGACTTTGGGAATCACTCCGCGGCCCTCTACGTGGTCCTCCACCACGACCACCACGATAATATCGTGAGAAACGCCCTCCCCGACCACGGAAACGGCGGGCGCCACGGTTTCCTCCTGCTCCCTCACCCCTTAGATCTCGACTCTCTTCTTGCTGTTCTCCCTCTTCTTCTTCTTCCTTTGCATCGCCTGTTTCATCGATAAAGGAATTTAACATTTATTAACACTTATTTCTTATGAGTGTCAAAATATTGAAAGCCACTACATTAGCTCGGTACCCACCTCGACTGCCACCTCTACGGTAGTATCCTCCACCTCTACGACGATCTGCAGCGTAAGGAGAGCCTTTCACCGGTTCTCCATTCAAACCGGTCACGTTGGCGGCCTCGTTGCCTTTCTCACCCACGACCACATCGAATTCGACTTCTTCCCCATCACCCACAGATCGTACCAATTTCCGTGGGTTGTTCTTTACAATAGCCGACTGAAACGAAATAACAAAGACTAAATTGCATTTAAATGATAATTATAGTAATGCCACAGCACCATTTGCAAGCTGATCTATTGAAATAAAAGTTGCAAATTAAACACTGGACTGTCTATGCTAATTCCCATTTTGAAGTAAACAGTAAAGACTATTCAAAAGCTGATAATCAAATGGGTGGAATGGGACAGTAGAAGCCTCTTAATACAAAAACAGTACACAGCATAGATTATAGTAGGGAAATCACACAATAACACGGCTGAAAGCTTTAACTGTGCTATATGCGACGCTATGTCATTAAATATGCAATTTGTAAATAAGTAATGTCTTAAAGGCGCCAGCCATATCTTACCTGATGGACGAACACGTCTTCTTTCGTATCAGACCTGCATTTACAAACAAAGAATGATAATTACAAAATTGAAGCCAATGACATTTATGACATTTCGTTGGTGGAATATAAATTAACTGACCGGTTGATGAAACCATATCCGCTCTTGACGTTAAACCACTTAACAACGCCGGTCACCTTGGTCGCTGAAAACAAAGTTGGACCGGATGAAAAAGTTGGAAGTGAATTTTGCATACATTGGTGTAGATTGCAATTGCACTTACAAGCTCTCCTACGGGAGAGCTTGAATCAGAGCCCGCACTTACTAATGTTGAAGTTTGGCCAGATGTTTAGACGGAAATAGCAAGTTAACTGCGATAGTTAAAAATATGATATTCGATTCGTCATGAATCAAAGAATCGATTGTGTGTGTGTGTGACTAGATCACGTGACTCTACGATTTGGCCAAAAGTGATTTCATAATAAACATTTAATTTAATTGTGGAGATAAACAGCAGAACAACAATTGTTACACCTAATCGATTCTATTATTCTATAATTCGTGATGAATCGATTGGTACTAATACCATATTTTAACTATCATAGTTAATGAGCTATTCCCGGTTTTAAAATCCTGCCAGTGGTTTACATTGGCAGGATTAAGTTATGTATTTATTATTAAGTTATACTGGTTGAGCAGAGCTTGTAAGTACAATCTACAATCTAACATTGATGAATTGAATTGGAAGTGTTTTATTTGTTGGACTTACCGATGACTTCCTTCTGGGCAGCCTTGGGTTGTTCAGACTGCTTTTCCGGGTCAGCCATGGTGTTATTTGGCGATTTTTGAGATGTTAAAATTGCTGGAAATTAACTTCACTCCTTTCAGTGAGCCATATACTTCTTCACTGAGCTGAGCCGAGGCAAAACTCTCCTGGCCAGTTTGCCTTTTGCTGATGGCGTCACACATCCACTCTCCCAGCTACGCCCACTCTACCTGTCTCGCAAAAAGATTCTCGCTTTTCCCTTCGCGTAGCACAACCAACTGTCAACTTTCTTCCTGAGCACACCACGGGGATCTTTGATTGCATCACCCCTCACATTTACCGAAGGACACCGAACAGCCAACAAAACACACGATCTGCCATGCCACTGCTTCCCAGTCCCACAGTCCCACTGTGCCATAATCTCTCCAAATTGTCCAAATGCAAATACCGACGAGTAAAAAGCTCAAAGAGACGAATGCGATAATGCGTAGAATATGGAACGATCCACGGAAAAATGCCGGTCATAAAGTTGGAAGCGAGTGGAATGGATCTTTTTGTTTCGTTACTAAACGAGTAACACGAGAGTTATACGACGTACTTTACAGAAGGTTTATGCACATTAATATTATGCGTAGCACAAAATTTATTATTCGTTAATTTCAATATTTAACTATGGGCAATATGTCTAGATTGTACACTTACTAATCACTAAGAGCAGTAGTAATCTACTTTAGATCTGAATTGAGTGTGCTACATACAAATGATTGTAATAAGTTGTAAGCAAATACTGTTTCTTACCAAAACTTTATATGTTAAGTAAACAATCAAAATTACAACTGACCATTTTTCAGAACGCAGAAATATGAAGCTCACCCAGCCGCACCAGCAACAGCTGAGCTGCTATTCCTACCAAGTAAAAGTAAAACTAACAATAAGTACTAAAAGAACTAACTGCAGTTTGCAGTACTACTGTACTGTACTTACAGTTGCTGTACTAATAAACTAAAGTTTTATTTTCTCCTGAGGTCTCTCAAATTATAGGCGTCGGAACCTGTTGGGACATGGGGATATTGTCCCCACAGTTTTCCCTTTAATCTTCCCGAAATGATCAAAATAAAGGATTTGGGCACTAAAATAATAAACTATTGAAAAAATTTGATACACCCTTCACAAACACAAAGAAACACTTTTATGTGTGGGCCCTTTTCATATTTCTTGAACCCCACCGAATTATAGATACACCTTTCGTAACTGTCTTAATCGTCTACACGCGATGGTTGGGAAATACCGTAGCTGTAGGTTGATACAGTCAAAGCCTACTGGATGAGACGAGACTTCTAGAGCTCCTTGTCTCCGTGTAGGTAAACTACCCGCACAAAACCAAGGAAAAGCCAAGGAAGTATCAAGTCAGCCTTGCTACTAGAGGCCGGATTGGGTTGGCTTTTTCCAACCCAACCCAATTTCGACCCATTAAGAGCCCGACCCAACCCAACCCAAAACCCAGTGCTAGAATTG
>JABASD010004914.1:0-13968 GCA_019776165.1 Pogonognathellus flavescens | reverse complement strand
AACTTTCAATCCTGACTACGCGCCTGTTGAAAATGTATCACTGATTATGATTATTATTGATAAATGTAATGACTTCAAGTGGGTAACTAGAATCCCAATTCGGGGAGCGTATGAGAAAACTTATTCCATAACATTATATGCAAGATATTATTTTGAAAATACATAGGAGAAATATCTCCTATGTATTTTCAAAATATTATTTATATGAGAAATACATAATGTAAGTTTGGACGTTTTTGGTGGGGCATGTGAATTGAGTACCCACCCCTTGCTACACCTTTGAGTTACTTGACGTTTTCTTCTTTGATTTTGATTGATTAGGTTAACTGAATGTAAGGTACGTCGGATGGATGGCAAAACCGGAATTCACGGACATTGTCGTATTCTTTTCTATTCTTGATGTAAAAATTTTTCTTTAAAGTTGTTGTTAGGAGTCATTTCTTTGTAGAACTAATTTGTGAAGAAAAGTAATATCAATGTCAGCACATACCAAACTTGTTTTCTATTTTCAGAGAGAAAGCTTACAGATAATATTTCAGATGCACGACATTTATTGCTATTTTTACGGGAAAATGGTTTTCGTATAAATACGCCGGAGAATTTAGAAGGAAGCATCAGTTTCATCTTCTCTCATCCTCATCCAACTATAATTCAACATACCACAAAATCATCAACATGAAATCAGTAAAATAAAATCTAAAATTTCAGTTTTATAAATTTATATTTACATGCAAAATTCATGAAATCTAACATTTTCTTTAACTTTCAGATCGCAGTTTTGTGCATGCTCGTAGCCGGCAGCATGGCTAACGGATATGGATCCCAGCAGTCGTATGGTGCACCCATGCAACAATCGTATGGACAACAAGCTCCAGCCTATGGTCAACAAACACAATCATACGGTGGACAGTCTTCTTATGGATCCTCTTCTTATGGAACATCCTCCGCTCCAGTAGCAATCACCCGCTTCAACCAACAAATCAACGGAGCTCAGTCAAATCAAGTCAAGTATGTTCTTACAAATTCATCATTTTTGTAATTTAAAAGGCAATTCTCTTTTAAAATACTTTTTCCGTAATTTCAGTTATGAAGCTGGAAATGGCATCCGTGTGGACCAGTCTGTAACACAAACCGCTGGGTATGGCGGTAGCTACGATAATGGATACGGTCAGATGGTCCCCTCCACCGGAGGAGTCCGTCAAACTGGAAGCTACTCCTACACCTCTCCCGATGGAACCCCAATCTCCCTTACAGTAATTCTTTCTATTCCATAAAAAGTTATTTGCAATATCGGTTTTTGAATCATTGTTGCTGATATTAAAATATTGTGTCTATCTTTAGTACGTTGCTGATGAAAATGGATTCCAGCCACAAGGTGATCATTTGCCAAAATCTGTCCCAATGCCCGCTGAACTCGCCCAGGCTTACGCCGCCGCTTCGGCTTCCAGTTATGCTCAACCACAAATTTCAAGCTATTCTACCCCCAGTTACTCCGCCCCAAGTTACTCTGCTCCAGCAACTCCCAGTTATTCCGCCCCAAGCTACTCTGCCCCAGCAACCCCCAGTTATTCCGCCCCAAGCTACTCTGCTCCAGCAACTCCCAGCTATTCCGCCCCAAGTTACTCCGCTCCAGCAGCTCCCAGTTATTCAGCCCCAAGTTACTATGCCCCAGCAGCTCCCAGTTATTCCGCCCCAAGCTACTCCGCTCCAGCAGCTCCCAGTTATTCCACCCCAAGTTACTCCGCTCCAGCTGCCCCAGTTCAATCTGTATCCGTGAGCTACAGCAGTCCTGGATATTAATTTCTAATTTAGTTTCCCAATTTTTTGTATGGAATTATTTTTTAGAGCAACCAATTCATGATCACAATTTCACGACTGAGCTGTATTGTAAATTGAATGATAAATCTGATGTGCTATATTTTTGGTAAAAAATAAATAAAATCATGAAAAATATTTCATTTTGTTTCTTACCTGTTTTGAGAAAGCATAAAATATGTCTAATATTATTATTCCGAAAATTAGAATTACTATATTATTTAATTTTTATCGAATCTTGGACCTGAACAGGTAAGAAAAAGGTAAGAAACACTCATAGACTTGATTTTCTTTTCACAAAAAATAGCATTAATGAACGTAAAAGTTACAAAAACTACCTCCCTTAGAAATTCTGTTTCACAAATATTAAAAACGTTTTATATGTAATTAATCAATTTGTCTTCAAAAAATCATACCAAAATTACGTAATAAATATGTACAACCGCAGAAGCTTATTATGAACATTTAAGCAATTTATAAAAAAAATAAAACACAGGAAAATGTAATAAACAATGGAAAACAGTCTTTATTCGCAAATATTAATCACACAATTTACAAAACTCATTAGAATTAATAAATTAAGATTTCTGCAGTCAAAGAATTTAAGGGAATTCCCCATTGTGACACAAACAATAATTATCTTTACAGAAAGCATAGGAATAATTTATTTCTTCAAGACAAGCGTTTTGACATGTAGGTCCACATGTTCTGGATGCAAAATAACCTCCACAAGGACGATTTATTTTACCCCAATTTTTAGGGAGAGCAGTCCACCTTCTTTGTCCTCCGAGTTCACCCTCTGGAACTTCCTTAAGACTTATTGTTGTTCTTTTAGGTGCAACATATTCAACTTGGCCATCCACTACGCTCTGAAATGATAAATGAAATTAAAAAATGTTTAACAATTAAACTTAAAATTCACACACACAAATTAAATTAAATCAAGTTAATATACAAATACAGTAAATAAAAAATAAATACAAATAATTTTACTACAGTTAGATTAATTAAGGAAAATATTAAATGGCAAATAATTTAAAATGCTTTACGCAAGGGCGTACACAGGATTTCTATTTGGTGGGGGCACACAATAAATTTAATCAAAAAAGTCTCTTATTCGCGCGTTGCGCGAAAAATTATAGCAAATTTTAGGTTAAAATAAGCCAAAAACACACTAGCGAAAATTTTGGGGATTATTTGCTATTTTTTAGACATTTTTTGCCTTTTTCCCTGAATTTGGTGGGGACACGTGCCCCCAGTGCCCCCCTCTCGGTACGTCCTCGGTTTTACAGATGGGACGTACATGTATGTCCCCTGCAATATTTTTCTGATCCTTACAAAGTTTTTTTAATAATAGATAATCTTTACATTTTATTTTATACTACAATTATTTCATTTCTCATTGAATAGTTTTTAATTGAATAATTTAGTTATTTAAATTTTATTCAACTAAATTATTACCGACAATGCCAATAACTTAATCTGCCATATATATAATTTGTATTTAAATTTATGGCAATGTCTTAAAACAAATGGCATGAAAAATTGAAAGTAGGAAAATGACTTACCGAAAGAGAAATGACAACTGTAATTGCCATTATAAAAATGGTAGCTGAATGCATTACGATTTTTTATGCAAAACTGAAAGATGAATCCTTTTAGATTTGAGGTTGTCTTCACTGGTTGTAATTAAAAGTAACTGTGAGTTTACATCGTGAATCTTTTATATAGTGTTATTCGGTACACAAAACCAAGGGCGCTTACGAGTAATTAACCATTGTCAATTAACATTTTCTTGGGAAAGTTAAAGGGCAGCTTCTTATGATTATTAAAAATATTCATGGTAGTATAGTAAGCCGCAAATGAAGTAATTGCAATTGTGATTGCGTCTTTACTATTTTACCCGAAGGTCAATCATGTGGAAAAATTATTTTCAACGCAGTAGGATCTCTACGGGTTTTCCCGTGCATGGCTGTTATCCCTTGTAGAATAAAGCGCAGCTGTATATTCAAAGCAGATCACCTTTTAAATTTAAATATATTGAGTCTTGTTAAGAATAATTGCAATTACTTTGAATAGGTTACATGTTATAAGTATTACAGATATAGGCAGAGATATGTTATATAGCCTGTATAGGTTTCGGAAATGAAAATAGCTTACAATAAGTATATAGCCTTACAATTGTTAGTTTTTAATGTGTAACTGTACCTGACCTCAGGCTTAGTTTGCCTTGAGGAATTTTGTTGTCGCTGTCTTCGTCGGCAACTCCACTTACTGACTGCTTCGTAGTTTAACTTGTACTAAATTGCTAAAGAATAGCAATAGGAATATTATGTGTATTGTATAGTATAAGAAATGGAATTTGACATGACAATCGAAATCCTTCACACATAAACACACAGGTAGTTGTGAAATTGTTAATGTATGAGGAATGTAACAAAGAGAATTGTATTGAATATTGACAACCAAGGGCGTAACTACGTATGGGCTCACCGGGCTTGAACCCCCCCAAATTCCGGAAAAAAGGGGGCAAAATTTGCTGCCGAAGGCCGCAAATTTTTCCTTTTTTAGGCTTTCAGCCCCCCTAAACGGCTTGAGCCCCCCACTACAAATTTCTTGATACGCCCCTGTTGACGACACAAGTTGAATACGTGAATGAGTACTGTATTGTGCCTTTAATTTCTGTATGTTCTGATTAGTAGTATAGTAATAATAATTTGAATTATTAATTTAATATGTACAAACAAAACAAAGTAATATTTTATGAACAAGAGATGAAACTCAAATCTAGAAACTATATATATATATATATATGAACTATATGTAATGCATTTACTACTTATTAATTACCTGTTGGATGTAAAAGTGAAGATTTCAAAATTCACATAAGATACACTTCTGCTTGTTAAACATTAAACACGTATAGGTAATAAATACTCTGAAAATTATTGCACCAAAGTACTCAAACAGTTTTTAATTTGATACTGCATTTATCCAGTAAGGATTATCGAGAAAATTGGCCTGTAGAAATTTGTAATGGAAAATTGTATACACATTATGCAGAGATGGAGTTTACAAGTACAATTTACACAGGTACCTCTACAGTTTGTAGTATATACTATGTATAGGTATCTACACAACTGTAAAGTAACTTATTGAGCCTGTATGTCATAAAATATTATTATCTGTAGCAATTGTTGTAAGGTTGGTTCTTCTGTGTTAAGAAAGAACTGTAAGGGACGTGATTAGATTGTAGATGTATTGGCGACTTGTGCATAAACGTAAGTATAATATTGTATATAAAAGGTAAAATTCTGTATCATGCAAAGGTGATGTACATAAATAAAAGCAGTCCACCATCTACGGCTATATAATATATGAATGAGAATTGTCTACTGTATGGAATCGAAAGCAATTCTGTAATACAAAGGTAAGGTTGTAAAGAGTACAGGTTGTTTTTGTAGAATGAAGATATATCGTTGCACTTATATTATTATATATCGAGCTGATTTTTTTCTAAATTAAAAAGAAATCCGGTCTGTCACATTCCTGAAGGGTTTGTTTAGTAGAAAGTTGAAAAACGGTAAGGCTGTCACCAGACAGATACGGTATCGGCAATTTATCATTTTTTTGCTGTAAATGTATGAAATATGAGTCCGATGTGTGTTTGTTTGTTAGTACTGCTGTTGTTGTCAGATGACAAGAGATAAGACAACGAATAAACAAACAAACGACACTAATTGATTGCTCAAAGGAATAATCTACGAAGAAATAAAATAGAAAATCCTTTCGAGGAACAGACCTTTCATTACACATGAGATGATTTTTTTAAGTTTGAAGTTTGCACTCTACACAGTGTCTTATAGCAATTAAAATTAATGTTCAGCCACACTGCGTGTATATGCGATAACACATTATGTTTCTCGAACTTTGTACATTTCCACATACTTACATAGAATACATTATGCTTACTATAAGATTCCTTGCATGACATTTATTATTGAATAATGCATTACACTGCAATCGTGTTGTATGTGATGTTATGTCAGTGTGAAACGAGTTTCTCCACACTTAATAAATATTTCGATAAAGAAAAAATGTTACGAGATGAACAGAAAATTCTAGAATTCGGTTTCTCTTTTCCCTTTCATTTATTTCTCGAATGTGTATAAAAGTCCAGTTCAGAATCACTTCGAAGCAATTGCATTAGTGGAGCGTTCAGGTTGAATTCGAATTGAATTCATCACACAGCTAAATAAACTTTACCATCTGTCTCACGCTGTAACATTTTCTGTGATAAAGCTGTAAAAGCAAAATGAAGTTGTGTTTGTGTGTGTTTTCTTTTCTGAATGTGTGTTTAGTAGTGCAGGTAATTCTTTTTATTTACTTTCGTGTACATAGTTTTTTTTGTTTTAGGGAGAAATAATTCTTAAAGCGTGATTTTTATTTACTTTCCGTGTTTTTGTAGCTTTTCATTTGTAGTTTTTGTATTTTAGGGAGAAATGAAGATTAAAGCGAGATAAAATTAATCTAGAAATGTTGTTTCCTGTTTTAGTGGGAAATAATTATTAAAGCGAGATTTGTATTTACTTTTGGCGTGGTTTTTGTATTTTAGGGAGATACAATGATTAAAGCGAGATAAAGTAATCTAAAATGTTGTTTCTTGTTTGTAATTAATATAGACAGTCTCTGCTATTCACCGGGAACCTAAGTATGTCGAAATCCCCACACCGTATTCATCGCTACCTCCGGAAAATTATTGCATGAAAGCTCCGCAGACCTCAGACGGAAAACGTTCAGCTTGCGGGGGATTTTCCAATAGAGAGTGTGACCAATTTTGCGATAAGTATGGATTCAGAAACGGATGGTGCGGTCATCCAACTATTGACGCACTCAAAAAGAAATATTGTCTGTGCCATAATGGCGTTTGCGACACAGGATTTCTACAAGACTAATTTTAACTTTATTTAGGTTTTATACAGTGTAATTCGACTGAATTATTTTTATTATCTTGAACGAAACAAATAACCTTTACCCATTTACGTCACAGAATTGTTATTGATGAATTTTAATGCGCCATGACTGTGTGTTTTTTGTTATCTTTCTGTTGAGATGTTAATTCCAATAAAAACTCTTGTTTTTCACCTGCAACAATTGTTGGCTTATTTTCTGTTCATGAGGTTGCATATTATTACAATGAATTGAATTATTACATTGAATTGACTTTTATGAATGAATTATAGCAATAATACAGTTGATGCATGGAATCATTATTCCAGGAAAAAATTGATTTCCATTTTTCGCAACGTTTTAGGTGTATGCGCGTAAGATTAGATTTACTATAGATCTAAAAATGACATATGAAATAAATCAATTTAATTCATGTACGTCAGTATTCCAAAAATCACTTACTTATAGCCACTTTGTGTTTGCTTACTGTTTTTTTGCACCTTGTTCAACCACTATGGTATTTTTCCTGCTGTGTCGATAACCTTTGAGTCATTTCTTCATCATTTCGCATTAAATGTCATAAGCAATGCCAAAGATTTTCCAGATAACATGTTTTGCATTTATATTTATTCCACAATGAATTGAGAATCGTAGATCAGTTTATACCGGAACACCGGGTTGGTATCATGTTAGATTTATTTCATTGGCGGAAACTAATAATGCATTTATGGAAGTATTTGTTTATATTTTGCGTGATCTCTTCTACGAGAGCTTCTCGTAGAAGAGATCACCTCTCGTGGAGAGCTGTTTCTTCAATGTCATCAGATGATACTTCCAAGATAACTTTGGATGAAGTTCTTGAAGGAAAATTTAATGCGGAGAGTTACAATGGCGAATGGATTTCTGGTAAGTGAAATAATTTCTCATGAAAATTAATAATTTAAAAAATATATAAATAATTTCTTTAATACTTCGCAAAAGCAGTGAATAACTCATTGCTGTTTTTCCAGATAAAGAAATTCGAACCATTTCGAAGGCAAAGATAACCGTTACAAATGTGGAGACAAATGCTGTTGTAGAAACTGACTACACAAAGATTATTGATGCATTGATGGTACAGTATTACAAACTTTTAAAATCGCACACTCATTCTCTTATTCACTCGTGCACTCAATTTGTCATTTTACTTACAAAAAGTAGATAAAAATAAAATATTGTTAACACAAAAAACTAATTAAACTAAACAAAATTTAATTAAAATTAGGTTGTACAAATACCTTCATTTAAATGGAGTCATGTTTCAATATTTAAAATTGTAATATCAATGTGAAAGAACAATTTAATGTGACCGCGATTAAATCATTTGTGTTACTTATGAACAGGAAAAGAAAAACAGTTCTTTCTCAAGCGTCTCTTTTTCTGCTGACGGGATGTATCTGTTAATTACACATTCACGTGTCAATGTAAGATCTGCGGTATTTAAACGAAATAAAATTTTACTGAACATATTTTTATCTTCGAGGAATAATTTCTATCTAGCTTTGGCGATCGTCCTACACAGCCAAATATGACATTTTAAATTTAAGGTAAGTGAGAATTTAATATAATGTACCGTACCTATTATGATTACGAATGAACGTTCTTATTTAAAATTCAACATGGGCGTATTAATGTATGGACACTCAAAGGGGCTCAATGAGCCCCTCCCCCAGATTCCGTACAAAGGGGTTAAAAATTTCAGCCAAAGTTCACAAATTGCTCCTTTTTTGCCTCTGAGCCCCCAAACCTCAGGTTCCCTATTGGTGAATCTTAGATACTCCATTGAGAAAACGTATAAAATAAGATAGATTAAGAGTTGCAACTTTCCGTGTTAACATAAGTTCTGTGATATCCATTTTCCATTAGCACAAATCAAATCGAAGTATTGCAACCACCTGCAGTTATCGATCAACCTGATCTTCAATTAGTTCGATGGGGACCAACTGGAAACAATTTGGCTTTTGTTCACGAAAATGATCTCTACTACCGTTCCTCCGCTAAGCGCGGCACTGAAATTAAACGAATTACCTCCGATGGAGAGAAAAACAAAAATATTTTCAATGGACACACTGATTGGATTTACGAAGGTACACCCAAATAAATTAGATCCACGAGAAAGTACAATCTCCTCATACATTACTTGTATTTGATTTCTTCAGAGGAAATGTTAATATGGTATTTTACGGTATTTTAAATAGAGGAAATGTTTGGAACCAACAATGCCCTTTGGTTTTCTCCAAATGGTGATAAACTTGCCTATATCCAATTCAACGATACGGACGTAGATAAATTTACTTACACAAAGTACGGGGAACCTGGCAATAAGGAGACAGTTTATCCAAAGCAAATTACAATACCATATCCAAAAGTAGGTGGATGATAATATAATAATAATTTACTGCATTTATGTTCTGAAATAATAAATACGAGAGAATGTAATTATGTTACTTAAAATACATTTTCAGTCTGGAAGAACAAATCCGAAATATTCCGTTTTCGTCGTACAGGATTTGAATGCTGCTACACTTGAATCCAATAGTCTTACTTTTAACAACACCGAAGAACCCGAAAAGTAAATACTTGAAATACTAAATAAATATCAGACATTTTATATATGTATGTATTTTTGACATTTATTTAATAGATACCGTCACTACATAGGAACAACCATTTGGGCTACAAATTCCGACCTAGTCATCGTGACCTTAGACCGCAGTCAACGACAAGCTATTACATACAGGTGTCCCACATACACTGCCAATATACAATGTAGACGGGTATGATTTAATTACTAATGAATTTTATTAGTATAACAATTACTTAAAAAAATTACGTGACAAGTGTTAGTGTTTTCTAAGCATAAATATTTGACCATAGATCTCTGCATATACAGAAAATAGTTGGGTGGATGTTGTCACGCCTAAATTCAATAAAGCTGCGACCAAATTTCTTACCTTGCAGTATACACTTCAAAAAAACAGCGAAAATCTTACTAACTCCGATTATTTTAAGCACATAGTGCTTAAAAATGGAAAAACATTTAAGGAAGACTATGATGCTTTGAATTTGACATCAGGAAACTTCAATGTCAACTCGATTCTTGCTTGGGACGAAACAAGTCATAAAATGTAAACATTTTTATTTGAAAATTCATTCGAATTTAATTTTTTAAAGATTATTGAATAATTATTAGAAGTAAATTATTTTTTGCTCTTTAGTTATTTTTCTGGTACACATGAAAGTGACCCTGGTCAAAGGCATATTTACTACGTGCATGACAATTCAACCTTAAATCTTCCCTACTGTATTACATGTGGCTTTAGAAATGCAAATTATACGAGAGAAATCTGTCTCTCCAATTCAGCAACGTTCAGTCCTGGTTTTAATTATTATATTCACAATTGTTTGGGGCCAAATGTTCCATCCACAGTAATAAGAAGGACTGTGGTAAGTTTTAGTTGTTTTTAATTCATCTCAAGTTGAGTTTCTACAAAATTCTGCTTCTTATACTGTACACAGTCACATGTAATAATTTATTTTTATTTTTGATTAGAATAATTCTATTGCTGTTATTGCATTGGAAAATTCAGCATTGAGACGCACACTTAGTGCCAAGATTGTACCAATAAAAATGAACTACAATTTGCCATTGGCTAATGGGTTCGTTGCAAAAGTGAGGTTAATTCTTCCTCCAGATTTCAGCCAAAATTCTAACCACACCTACCCGTTACTAATAGATGTGTAAGCTAATTTTGAACTTACTATTATTATAGTCTTGAGAATTTGAATTGTAAATTTATTATGTACATATAGTTATGCTGGACCAGGTTCTCAAAAGATTGGTTGGAGCTATGGAATTGATTGGGGTACTTCTTTAGTATCCTCTAAGAATATTGTTTATGGATTTATCGATGGAAGAGGGTCAGGATATCGCAGAAAATCCCTATTAGACCAACTGAGTAAAAAATTTGGAACTGTAGAAATTGAGGATCAAATCAGCGTTACAAAGTAAAAAAAATATTTGGATCAGTGTTTGGGATTTTAAAAATTAACAAAAAATTCTAATAACTTAAAATCTCATATGTAAAATCATTGCTGTATCTTCTAGGCAATTGTTTCAAGGGCTGAAGTTTATTGACCCGACACGTACAGCTATTTGGGGATGGTCATATGGAGGATATGCCACTGCAATGGTAAAAGTTTTCAATTGTTCCAATTAAATTCATGTAATTTTATTTTGAAGAATCAGTCACCTATTAAAATGACCAACTGCAAATAATTACCAAATATTTTGTTTAGGTAATGTCAAAGGATACTGAAGGTATTTTTAAATGTGGAATTTCTGTCGCACCTGTTACCAATTGGTTGTATTACGGTAAATCCACTTCATTCAATACTTCCTCAATTTTAAACACTTATTTATAAAGCATTGACTTTTAACAGAGTCTTTAGGCTTTGGAACCGGAACACCTATATTATGTTTTTGAAAATGTATTTTTGACAGATACAATTTACACTGAGCGGTACATGAAATATCCCACTGATGGTGATTCTGAGGAAGATAACTGGGACGGTTATAATGCAAGTGATGTTACAACTCAAGTGGAAAACTTCAAAAATAAAAACTTTTTGTTAATTCATGGAAATGCAGATGATAACGTTCATTATCAACAATCAATGCTTTTAGCCAGAGCGTTAGAAAAGAAAGATATCATGTTTCATCAATTGGTAAAAGAATATAATAATCTCTTCCTTCTCGTCTTTCTTTAAAAAATGTATAAAACTAAGTAAGTAGGTATATCATATTTCGTATTGAATTTATATGTATGAATTTGTTTAAATTGTTGCCCAGTCGTATCCGGACGAAAGTCACAGTATTAATGGACAAGGAATGCGCAGACACTTATACCACTCACTTGAGAAATTCCTATTCAGTGATGAATGTTTTGGTCAACAAGAAAATGAGGATGTTCCAACGACAACTGCTGAAATTATAACTACAAGTGATACTTCAGCTTCTGATACTACAAGTGATGCTTACACTTCTGATACTACAACTACGGAATCAGGGGGTTCATTTCATAGCAAACCTCTGATGTCTACATTATTGTATCCATTATTGCTCCTAATTGTCAATATGTACTTTACATACTATAAATAATTTTCAAAATTCAAATCTGTGACAAGTAAATAATAATTTAACTGTCAAATTGATGACATCACATATTATATTACCTATAGACTGTTTGTGATCAATCTAGTATTACAGTCCTCAAGGGCGTATCTACGTATGAATAATAAAGACCTGAAGTCCCCCCTCCCCCAGATTCTGGAAAAAAATTGTTATTTGCCTGTGCGAATTTTTTTCTTTTAAAAAGCTCCTGACAAACATCTCAAGGTCTACCCACTTGTAAATTCTAGATACGCCCTTGACCATATAATGCATTCGTAGTCGAATAGAATTTGAAATGATGTCTAGGGATAAAAAATATTTATGTGCTATAGCAGTGCTTTTAGGATGTTAAAATAATGTTTCAAACTTTTTATGTACAAAGAAATCAAATGATGGTTAAAAATTTTTAAACAAAAGAAATTGTAATGAAATATGGAAGGGCGTAATAAATAAATAGTTTTAATGCCACACTTTTCAAATCCTTGTTTAAATAAGATAAGACAACATTGTTCATAAAAATAAGCACAAGTATTATCGGTCGGCATTTTGTATTCATAGGTCAATAAAGATTGTCACATTGCAAATCTCATTTGATGAATTACCTATACAGATATTACCTGCACAAGACATACACAATAAGTAAATCTGTTACAATTATATGTTATACTCAACTCTACTTTGTTAGTTTACCTACATAGAGTAGAATATTTAAATAGTAATGACAAAGTCAAATATCTGTTGGTACAAGCATTTTATACTCTAACCAATTAATGGTTTTAGGAATTTGGCTTAAACACATGAAATAATTATTACTAATAATGACTGCGCTTCCAAAAGATTATTATTTCACAATACATCTTGATTCATTATCAGAATTAAAACGCCCAATTTTTCAAGGATCTATTCCAAAAGCTGAACGAGAATATTATATACTAATTTTCCAATAATAATATGTGTAAGAGTCGATACAGACTACAGACCAATCGAATATTATGATTCACATACCGCTAAATCACTCAATAGTAGTTAGTCACATACTTGATACAATTTTTAGGTGTATGTTAGTGACGAATTTGTCCCCATAATATCAGCTTTGTTAATTGAATTCACCGAAATTTTACACGTCGAAACGGTTTGTTACGCAACCGAGAAGCTATTAAACGATTGCCTACGTCATAACATGATAAAAAAGCAATTAGTATAATTGTTGATGACTAACTATAACTAAAAGACGAATATAGCAAGGAAAAATTAGCGTATTTGCTTATCTACTATTATATTCTTTTATGTTGTCATTTTCAGTACAAGTTCATTATTATTACCTGTAAATGGTTTTAAACGGAAAATAATTTCCAATTCATATTTACTCGGTTATATATAACTTCTATTTTCATTCATAAGTTCATTTTTCAACATAGTACTTGCTATGTTTGCTCTACCTTGAATTTTAAGGTCACCACAACAAAAGGTTAAAAGATAAACTACACATAATAAAATAACAGTAAGTGTAAAGAGTGTGTTTTAGTTGAGCTTGTATATAATATAAACCAGGAGTAAATAATTTAAAATAAAGTTTTATACGATGATGAAAATGCATTATTTTCGGGATATAATATTGAAGGTAGAATAGGATATAGAATGCATATCGAATTCACAGGGAAAAATCATAACTACGTTTACACAGTATAAAATCTAATCTATAATTCCACGTATAAAATTATTATACACAGTACAGTCTTAGTCATTTAGAATTACGCTTTGTAATGAGGTATCCAAATTATGACGCACTTGTGTTACCTTAATCATCATTGGTGATGTGACATAGCGATGATTTTTTATATTGGGTACTTATTGTTAGATGTTCTTATAATATAAATTTGTTTAATAAAAAGAAGCAATTTTGTATTATAATGGGCATAAACTATAATAATGAAATTACTTTGGACAAAGGAAAGTTTTTAAGTAAATTAACATCCAATCTAAACTTGTTG
>JABASD010004913.1:0-13969 GCA_019776165.1 Pogonognathellus flavescens | reverse complement strand
GGTTATAAAAGCTACATTACTATTACTTACGTGCAGCATCTCATCCTATCTTCCTATGGAAGAAGGAGAGATGTTGCTTTGCCGAGAGTCAATGATCGAGTTTTTCAGGATTATGGAATGAAGCATTGAAATATGCATTTTTTTTTAGAAATCGTTTTTTTTTAAATTGTATTTAACTGTATTTTGTTATGTAGAAAATCTTTCAGCGGACGAATAAGAAATCATGTCTTCCAAAAATTTGTAAGAATTAGGAACAAAACTCAGCTTACAAACCCAGTCTAATTTCAGTGTGTAGCATTCATTATGATTAAATGTATTTCAGAAAGGGTCTTTTCAATATGTATCATTATATTCATAAACTATTCATAGTACTATTCATTAAAAATTTCAACAGACCATTTCGGCATCACCTTTTTCAGAACTGTGAAGGAATAAAGAATGGAGACATACATTTGATAATACATAAAAATGTCAGTGTGTGACATTTAGAATGAATTAATGTTTTCCAATAATGTATCAAATTGTAATTTGAATACCTATCTCGAAAAACTGTCGACTGGCAATAAGCTCGAACTCCAGTACATATTCTCCGGCCGACCCGTACCCAGGACTTCGGTTTGGGTGGCACGACCTGTTAAATTGGCATTTAGGGAAGGGCACGACCGCAAATAACCCCTTTTTTCCGGAATTTGGTGGGGGCACGTGCACCCTGTGACCCCTTCGGTACGCTCCTGTTCTCCGGTAGAATGCAAGAATAAAATCTACACCCAGAATAAGTGTAACTGTGAGATTTAAGTGAACTCATAGATTTCTGGCAAGGATGAATATGAATGCAGAAAACAATTTTCAGTTATCTTTGCAATGTGGAATACCCGGCAAACTTTTACACAATCTGAATGTATAACTGGCCAAGGGCGTACCCAGGATTGATATTTGGAGGGGGCACACAATAAATGTAGTGCTAAAGAGTCTCATATTCGCGCGTAATGCGAGAAAGTATAGCTAGTTTAGGTTAAAATATACGTAAAATACACTAAAGTCGCGCATAGCGCAAAAATTTTGGCAATTTTTTGCTATTTATTTAGGCATTTTTTGCCTTTTTCCCGGAATTTGGAGGGGCACGTGCCCCCAGTGCCCCCCTCTCGGTACGTCCTTGATACTGACGTACGCTGTCGGCTATTCTTTATCACATAATAACCGTTTGAAATCAAACTTTCGAAAATATTTAAAAATCTGCAATTGTTCCTGGCGTGTTAGACAAGGTATTAAAATTTTATTATATAAATTAACCATTGTGAACATGCTTTTTTTTATGCAATCCAATTGTCCGATTTCGAACTTCATAATAAAGTCGTGTACACTAGTTCAGCAATCACGAAACTTTTTTACGTGTTTCTCGTTGTAAAACCGAACTTTTAGGTATATAAACCTTAGGGTCCCAAGGAATACACAAGCAACAAAAATTTTGAATTTAATTAAACCATATTTAATTGAAATTAATTTTATAAAATGCATGGACCAGTTACATAAAAAATTGAAATATTGTACCACGTGATTTTAATATGCTCAAAATTTATAGTAAAAATTTGAAAAATATTCATAACAGGACGGCGATGCCGAAATTTGAGGCCGGCTTGAAATGGGCGCCAAGGCTTTAAATACAGTTTATTGTCAGTGTGTAGCATTATTAGGCATCGCTAGAGACTTTATGCTAATAGGCTAATAGATTGCCGGAATGCATGTCCGTCTGTCTGTATGTATGACTACTCAAAAACGGTTTGAAATAGGAAACACTTGGGACAAGTCTTCTATTGATTCATTCAATCCATTGGAAGGTTAAGCTCTGACATGGAGTTAATCGGTCAGCTTCATCATGACCTTTTAACTTTTATATTAACTACTTTGTTCGTACAACCTGCACAGTACACAGTACTATGTCAATTATTCTTATGAGCAATTTCGGTTTATAGACGCAAATCTATTCTCAAAATTGGACTTTCAACTCTATAAATAAAAAAGAACCAAGCAATTGTATTCTTAGGGCAACAAGAAATGTTTGTAAATAGGAGTAGGGGTACACGAGTAGTGCACTTCACAACATTAACAACGAATTGATGTTTCTCCGATATGGTTTTCCCAAAGTGTAATTTCATTATTTTTCAAAAAACCCTTTTAACGGACGAATTCGGTATCCTGCGTTACGGAAGGATAATCGAACGTAGGTTTAAACTATCCGTTTAAATCTACTATAATGTCAGTGTTTAGCAGACAGCGTAAAATTTTGTTTTTCATAATGTGTTATTGCATTGACATTAAAATGGTTTTCATATAAAACCTTCAACTGACGAATTCGGAATCATGTTTTCTAAAAGGATGACGGATAGAAGAATAGAAACAGCCCATTAAATCTATTAAAATGTCAGTGTGTAGCATACATCATGATTTTTAAAAAAAAGGATTATGTAAAACTGTAATTTAATAACCGCTCAAGAAAAACATTCAAATGACGAAATTGGCATCACGATTTTAAAAATTATGACGGAATAAAGATAAGATATATATACTTTTACATTATTTAAAATGTCACTAAGCAACATTAAAAATGAATTGATGTTTTACAGAAACGGTTTTTTCAAAGTGTAATTTCATTGGTTTTCAGGAAAACACTTTAACGGACGAATTAGGAATAATGTGTTCCAGAAGGATGATGAAACGAAGATTCAAACCATGTGTTCAAATCGATTATGATGTCAGTGTGTAGCATTCAGCATGTATTATTGTTTTTCAGAAAGGGTTACATGAAATTGTAATTTAAATACCCCTTAAGAACAACCTTCAACGGACGAATTCGGTATCCTATTTTCTGAAAAATGATGGACTGAAAAATAAAAACAACGTGCAAATCATTTAAAATGCCAGTATGTAACATTCAGATGCAATTACTGTTTTTCAGAAAGGGTTATATGCAATTGTAATTTAAATGGCTTTCAAAAAAACATCCAAAAAACGACTTCGGCATAGCGATTTGCAGAATTATGAAGAAATGACTAAAAAAAACTTTAAATTCATCAAAAATGTCATTGTTTTGCGTTCAGAGTAGGCGATTTTTGTACTCTTCAAAGAATTTTTGTTGAAAAATGAAAAATTGGAAAAATAGGCAAAAAATTGAAAGATAGGCAAAATTGGACAGGTTTGAAATTAATTAAAGGACTTAGAATCATTCCTAATGGAACGCTGTAAATGGGTTTAGGCAATCGCACACAAACGTGTAATACCAATGCACTCAAACTAACTCGTCCTTTCAACACGAAACCAATTTAAACTGACGTCATATTTACCAGATGTAATTATTGAAAACTTGCTGTTATTATTTTCATGTGTAATACAATACTGAACATCAATACACTAATAAACACATTGATTTTGAAACCTGCTAAATAATTGTCGTACTTTTGAAGTATAAATTATTAAAAATTTAATATTAAATCACGTAGTACAATATGAATCAAGTCATAAAAATAATTAGTAATGAAAGTAATGATACAGTATTCACTGATTTGATGCACTATTGGACATACAGTTTTATTTCATAAAACTATATGTATTTAGGATGTGGTATTTGCAGTTTTAGTGCATTAATCAAATATTTAGTGTAAGTTGTTAGATTTATATCTGTACAAAGTTCTAGGTTCTTCCATTTTTATCAATTTTTCAAATTATTCATTTTTCAACGAAAATCAAATTGGAGAAGTTGTAAATTTTTTACCTTAATATATTTCATTGAAATATTTAACGGTTAACACAGGTCGCGTTGAATATGAATTATTTGTTTGTCAGAAAGTTTACATAATATTTTAATTTTAATGCCTATCTAAAAAAACATTCAACGGCCGAAATCGGAATCAAGATTTCCAGAAGGCTTATAGAATAGATCATTGAAATACCCATTTAAATTTAATTTAATTGCTGTGTTTAGAATTCAGTATCAGTTAAATTCTTCATAATGGAATCTTATCTAATTGATTCTGAAGAAAACCTTTCAACAGACGAATTAGGAATCACTCCAAAACACTGCAAGAATGAGGAACAAAATGCAGCTTTCAAATCCAGTCTAATATGTGTGTGATATTCATCATAATTTTTTTTTAAATAGTCGTTACAAAATTTCTTTTTATTGCTTGTCATAAAAAATTGCAACAGACGTAAACAGAATTCGGAAGCATGTTTTCTACAAGGATGAAGGAAAAAAGAAGAATAGCAACATTCTGTTAAATCATTTAAAATGGGTTATTTCAAGACGTATTTTTATTACTTTTAGTAAAATATTTCAACAGACGACGGCATCGCGTTCTCCAGGATTATGAAGGAATGAATAATAAAAACTATAATAACAGCCCATTCAATCTATTAATATGTCAGAAAATAGCATTCACAATGACATATCGCTTTTCAGAAAGGGTTTTTTCAAAATGGTATTTAAAAGTATTTTAAGAAAACTTGTCAACTGCCGAATTCGTCATCATAATTTCCAGAAGCATGATGAAATTAAACAGGTACATATGTCGTAGTCCAATTGACCCCACACGCCAGTTGTTACCCACTGGGGTCAACTGGACGCGTCCAGTTGACCCCACTCTATAGAATTAGGCAGTGATTGGGCCTTTGTATTACATAAAATTTACTGAAATTGAAAATTAAGACGTCAAGGTTAACTAATCATACTTATTAAATCTTATAGATTTTTCATTTGAATTGTTAAGCTAAAGTTTTTAAATTTTATAGAAATTGGTCACGATGATGAAGGCAAATTAATTTAATTAATGTGCATAATACAGTAAAAAGTGAAGTAAGAAATATCAGATTTAATAAATTTGATTATTTTACCTTGACGTATTAATTTTCAATTTCAGTAAATTTTAATATACAGGAAGAATCACCGCCTAATTCTATAGAGTGGGGTCAACTGGACGCGTCCAGTTAATCCCAGTGGGTACAACTGGCGTGTGGGGTCAATTATATATATCGTAGTCCAAGTGACCCCACATGCCAAGTGAACCTAGTGGGGTCTACTGGACGAGTCCATTTGGCCCCTCTATTTAGATGCAGTGGTTCGACCTGTATATTAAAATTTACTGAAATTAAAAATTAATACACGAGGTAAACTAACCTAACTTATTAAATCTGATATTTCTTACTTCACCTTCATCATCGTGATAGAGTTTTATAAAATTTAAAAACTTTAACAATTCAATTATAAAATTTATAAGATTTAATAATTTTGATTAGTTTACCTTGACGTGTTAATTTTCAATTTCAGTAAAACGATATATTGATATATATATATTAATTGTCTCAAAAGTTGAGATTGCCATTACAGACACAATAATTAAAAACAACAGTAAACATGTTAAATTAATAACGGATAATGATATATTAAAATAAAATATCTCAATTATTAATATTCGAGTTATAAAGATGGCTTTGAAGTAAGATCCTTTAACCGCAGCTAGGGAAGTATCGCGAAAAATATTTTCAGGAAAATTTAGTTTTTGAAAATTGAGGATACAAAGTTTGTGATGGACCACCTTGCTCCGATAAATATTCTGATCACTTCAATTGGATAGTGCAAATTACATCTTTTTGTTGTAAATCGTTAATACACGGTTTAAAGATATTAATCTTTTCTTTATTCGCTTTGTTCGATTGTTCTAAGTCTCCTTCAAATCTAATAGTCGGATCACGAATGAAACCTTGTTAATGCTTTTAATTAACGTTTTAAAAAAATGGTTTTGTAAAGTGTAATTTAGTTACGTTTCAAAATACAATTCAGGACAAATTCGATATCCGGATATCCATAAGAATGCAAGATTGGGAAACAAAATCTAGTGTTCAAATCACGTCTAATGTCAGTGTGTGGTTTTCACCATGAATTAATGTTTTTCAATCAAGGTTTTATGCAAATTGTAAATTAAATATTCTTTGAGTCTTTGAACGGACAACGGACGAATTCTGCGTCATCTTTTGCAAAAATATGGTGGAATAAAGAATAGAAGTAGGGCTTTATTATAAAATTGTTTCCGAAAGGGTTATTTCAAAATGAAATATATTTTCCTTTCAAGAGAAACTTTTAAAGGACGAATTGGGACTCAAGATTTGCAGAAGTTATATGGAATGAATCATCGAAATATCTATTTGAATTTATTATAAACTCAGTGTGTGACATTCAGCATAAGTTAATTCTTTTCAGAACTGGCTTTTTTCCAAACTGGTATTTAATTGATTTTGAAGATGTTATTTCAACCGTCGAATTAGAAATCATGTCAACACAATACAATAATGAGGAAAAAAATTTGGCTTTCAAATCCAGGCTAATTTCAGCGTATAGCAATAATAATGATTAATTTTTGTAGAATGTGTTTTTTTAAAGGGTATTATCATTACTTTTCATAACAACTTCCTACAGACGAATTCGGTATCACGTTTTTCAGAAAATTAAAGAATTGAAAACAGCATTTTAAATCATTTAAATGGTCCGTGTGTGGCGTTCAGATGGAAATAACGGTTTTTGGAAAGGGTTATTTCAGAATGGAATTTCACTACGTTTAAAGATAAACCTTCAACGGACCAGTTCAGCATCATGTATTCTAAAAGATGGTGTATTGAGGAATGAAAACAGTCATAGAAATTATTTAAAATCTCAGTGTGTAACATTCACCATGAAACACTGTTTTCAGAACAAGTTGTTCCCAAATGTAATTTAATTCTTTTCATAAAAATTTTAACGGACGAATTTGGCAGCAGGATTTTCAGAAAGACGCTGGAATGAAGAAAATAAACATCCTTTTAAATCTATTTTAATTTCGGAGTGTAGCATTCTATAATATTTATTATTTTTCAAAAATGTTTATTTCAAAAGGAAATTTTTTAAAATGACCTTTCAAACGACGAATTCCACATCAGGATTTCCAGAAGAATGCAGAAGTGAGGAATAAAACCTAGTGTTCAGATCGAGTCTAATGTCAGTGTGTGGTATTAACCACAAATTAATGTTTTTCAAGCAAAGGCTTTGCAAATATGCTTCTAGAAAAACATTCAAACGACGAGATCGGCACAATCGTTTGAAAATAGATGATGAAATGAGAAATTAAAACTACCCTTTAAATCTATTATATTGTCAGTTTGTAGCATTCACAAACAATTAATGTTTTTTCAGAAAATGTTATATCCTACCACTATATAATTAAATTACATTTTGCAAAATATTTCCGACAGACGAATTAAGCATGACGTTTTTAAAAATTCTGAAGGAATGAAGCATAAAGACAGACTTTTACATCATTTATAATGTCAGTTTGTAGCATTCAGCATGAAATCTTGTTTTTATAAAACAGTTATTTGTAACTGTAATTTAAATACCCGTCAAAACCCGTCAAGAAAAACATTCGAAGGACGAGTTCGGCATTATGTTTTGTCAAAGGATGATAAATTAAGGAATAAAACAGCCCTTTAAATCATACAAAATATCAGTGTGTAACAGGCGCCACGAATTTTTGTTTTTTAGAAAAAGTGATTTCAAAATGTAATTTAAAAAGTTTGCAAGAAAACCATTTAACCGACGCCTTCGGCATCATATTTTTTAGAATGATGATTGAATGAAGAATAGAGATGCAAAAGCCTTTATATCTAATATAATGGCATGTGTAGAAAACGGCATGAAGTCAGTAATCGGTGGCGTACAAACAAGCTCCGGGACTGGTAAACAAACTTCAATTGTGCCTCACTGTGTGGAAAACGCACTTAAGTCCTGTAAAAATTTATGTGTAGCCATTCAAGAGAGTATCAACACATTGGAAATATTGGTTAGTGCCATCTCCATATAACCATGAAAAAATATTAATGGTGGTTAAAGACCTTAAACTGATCCTACTAATAGACATAATACTTCCAATCGCGTGTTCTATGATCAGATCTAAACTTTAGAAGCGCCACTGCAGCTATGGAGAGATAATAAAGGTCTTACGATTGTCCAATTTTTTCCAATTTCTAGATATATTACAGAAAAAACATTTTGCTTTCTTTACACAGCATAAAATAAACAATCGGGCAAAAATTTTAACTAAATTTTAAATAAAATAAACCCAAAATACCTTAACTTGCGCCTAAACCTGAATTACCCGAAGTATCTAACGTAAACTTGAAAAATTGGAGCAAGAAGTCTTTGACACTCTTCGACACGCCCTAGATATGTCTTTTAAATTTTACATCAACAGATATCTAGCCTGCTACTCTTTTGTCCCGACCATATGTAGCATTCAGCATGAATTAATATTTTTCAGAAATGTTAATTTTAAAATGTATAATATGTTGTGTAAGTCGTGAAGTAATCAGATTGCTCATATTTATTCAACCTTATCTTTTAAATTTAAAAAAAAACGATTAAACTTTTGTTCATAAAAAAAGGCCACCACAGTATACGATGACGTTAGTATATCACGACAAACCAATGGTAATTGGCCATTGATGGTAAATTTATTATTAGTTTAAACACAAATCTCTTTACTGCTACCATTTCACCCATTGTGAAAACAGTCAAAAGTATTGTTCTAATTTGCGGTTTGCTAGAAATAAAACCTGGAGAACTTGTTTGACCTTGTTAAAATAAATTATGGTGTTTTCGTTAAAACAGACAGCTAAAGGGTCAAATATTATGCCTGTAAAGAGCCAGTTACACAGTTACAGGACAAATTATGTTGTCAGCAATCAAAGTCATCAAGCATTGCTTACTCTATGAGAAATAAATTGAAGTTTATATTTCCACTTCAATTTCATTTATTTCAAGCCTTTAGAATGCTATAATTGTTTCGAAATTTTTCCTCACTTTATAATTGCAACCTTCATTTTGTTTTAATAGTTAATTTTGTTTATTATTTGTATGAATTTCAATATTTTTAATTCCTAAAAAAATAATTCAGCGTGTTAAACATAATAAGTTTTGTAAGGGTTATCGGTTATTTCAGTTACCTATATAGAATACGTTCAACCGGATAGATTTATTTATCGATTCATTTTAATGACATCGCATCAATTTCTTTGCGTGCAAACGGGCATGTCAATTTAAGTTATTACGCACAACTGCATATTCACGAGTGGGAACAATAATTCCCCGGTTGAATGTTTCGTGCGGGGCTAAAGGTAACTATTAGTTTTTTAGGTAACTATTACTAATAGGTTGTATAGCAAAATCATCAATACTTTATTATATAGTACTAAATAAAGTTGGTTCATTTGTGCAAATTTTATGTTATTTTGTTTTTAGCTTCGACAATTTTATAGAGTTGATTTACTTATACAGTAAATTTAAACGAAGAATGGATAAAAATATTATGATTTCAATTCACTTTTTATTATTTATTAAATGCAGATTTACAAGTTAATTCTGTTAAATGAAACAAATAGGCCAAAAATAAGTTATTCGAAATTTAAACATTTCGCTTGTTTGCATTCTAACGCAATGATAACATAAAAATGAAGGTTTGCAACAATCATCCATTTTAGTTAAAAGATTAAATCAAGAGATATAATAACATGAAATGTTTTTTTACGTATTGAAGGTATTTCGTAGAACAAAAGTTTTAAATGACCTATAATTGATAATTTAAATCGGAAATAGTACGAACAAAATTCAAAACTTTATTTTAAAATTACTTTGTAAAACAAGTTTATTTACAAAATATTAATTACACATGAGAATCATGTACAGCGTTTCACGAATTACTTATAAAATTTACATCAGTATGAATATTTTTTATGCAACTAATACTGTAATGTTACATAACGAACATAATCAATAAAATGAAAATTCACAAATAAAATTAATTTGTTCGAACAGAGAAGAATTATCTTTAGCTAACGTATCATATCGGTACATTAACATCATAAAACTATTACACACAACTACTGTACTACAATTAATTTAGATATCCTTGATGTTTAATTTAAAACACATATTTAAATCATATCTAGGTATTAAGAGTTTCTCTGCGTATTCTGCCTTGCACAATTGTCATCTGCTAATGGCTGGCCGTGAGGTTGAGCATTTTTCGCTTCCAATCTAGGGTACCCTTTTTCTATATAATGTCTTTTGGTAAAGCAGCTTTGGTTAATATAATGTCGTGCTAGACCGTTATAACCGTGTGGCAAGGGGGTCTGTGGTTCATGGTCGCAAACAATGCAGCTGTATATACCCCTTTCCTTCAACCGCTTGGCTATTAATTTTTCCTAGAACAATATAGACAAGTTTAAACATTATTTAAATCAGTTAGCCAACTTACGCATAGCATTTAAAAAGGGTTAAATAAACCGGCCGAAACCAGGTGTAATTTAAAAACCTAGTTTTTCCTAATAACAGTGACAAACAACAAGTTTAGCCCTTTACATTATGTTAAGTCATAATAGTCAAAAACCCATGCGGTTTGAATAAATTACGTCAACTACTTTAAATATTGGCAGGACAGACGATACATGCAATATTATAAAGTAGCTTTCGCTTGTTAAAAATGAACGATAATTACACATACCGGTGCTCTGATGTATGTCTTCAAATTGGTTGCGTAGCCCAACATGGCTGCCTGTTTACTTATCTGGACATTGCTTAGTGGGCGTACCCAATATTTGCCTTCAAAATCATACGGCCACGGTTCTTCCATTTTCTTTTTCATATTGGGCTTCTCCACCTCTCTTGGAACGTACTTTTCCCTCCACAACACCCCCGCCAGATCTAAATAATAAATCCACAATATTGCTCTAGCTGCAGTAAAAGGATCCTGTAGCATACTCCAACATCATTTATATAACTCCAATCCAAATAATTAAGTTATTTTAACTTTATAAAATATTAATTAAATTCTTATTTATTTATTTTAATGTTGATTTTCACTATTGTGTCTTGTAAAGGCAATCTCTATTTTTGAGACAATTAATAAATTATATTTATATTATATTGTATAATATATTTATAATTATATAAATATCTTCTGAAAGGAAACGTATGTGAAAGACGCTTTGAATGATCTCGGCCACAACACGATTAGAAGAAAGATGAGATTATGTGACCAAATGCAGAGATAAAGTCATTTCATACTTGCTGATTTCTTTAATTTCTAAATCGCGGATAAATTCTTGCATAAAACATTATAGAACTATCCTACAGATATCCTACGCTAGGGCGTATTTATATATTTTAACAGCATTACATTTTCTTTATTCCTAAAAACTTTCTTAATAATACAATATGTTTATGTCAAAAAAATTGTGTTATTATTTTATGCTCACCTGCATTGTAAACCGTAGAGTCTAACCCATTGAAGAGTCCAGGCGCTTCATTGCAACTGCTTTCTTCTGTCCCATTACTAGCTTCAGAGATATTTACTGCTGCAAACAATATGATTTCATTAATTTTTGGTCAACTTGGCACATTAGAGAAGTCAATTGCGTATAAAAATTAGAATACATAGATAAAAGTCAAAATAATTATCGTGACAACTTCCGTGAAAAATATTCTTACTGGTGTTAATTTTATAAGCAAATCGTGAAACACGGTACATGATTTATCATGCCTTAATAATATTTTGTAAATCAACTGGTTTTACAAAGTAATTTAAAAAAAAAGTTCTAAATTTTGTTCGTACTGTTTATGATTTAAATTATCAATTATTGGTTAGTTAAAGTTTTAATCTAGGAAATGTCTTCTATACACAAAGATTTCATTTTATCCTATTTCTTGATTGAGTTTTTTTACTCAGGTTGCCGATTGTTGCAAACTATTAATTTTACGTCATCATTGCGTTAGAATGCAAACAAGCGTAATGTTTAAATTTCGAATAAAGTATTTCTGCCTATTTGTTTTATTTAAAAGAATTAACTTGTAAATCTGCATTTAATAAATAATAAAAAAGTGAATAAAATGATAATATTTTTATCCATTTGACGTACGATTCCTCGGTGGGTCGACTTCCATTTCAGCGATTTCCCTGCAGTTCATCTGTTCAATTGCATTACTATGTTGTTCATTTTTCCGATCTCTTGAGGTCTTAATCATTTCAATCATGCCTCTGCAAGTTTTCGTCCCACAAGAGCAATTCTGACAAGAACGGTTGTGAACCAAACATGGAATTAACTTAATTTTTATAATATAAAGGTTAAAAAAAATCTGATTACTGATATTGTGATTAACTAACAATTTAAATTGATAAAAATATATTGGTTGAAGCAAATTTTGTCGCTTCAAATCATTAAAATTTTGTAAACACTAATGACTGACTTACTGTGATTATGTTTTCAATTCTTTCAAATTCATAATCAAACGTTAACTCCTCATGCGCTTCGATATCTCTTAATGCAAATAAGCCAATCCTTGGCACGCCTTCCACAGTCCATACTTCAGAAACTACGTTCGGCTCACAAGAATGGTTTAAAAATCGAGCTGTAATAATACAGAAATCAAATATTGTCTAATTCTGCAAAGAATCGAAAATAAAATTTAAAAACATGCTAAACCATTTTTTTCAAACATTACAAATATAGTATAAAATAATATGTACGCAAGATATGCGGCCTAATTCAGATTTCAAATATATTTTTAATACACCTAAAATTATCACGAATGAGTAAATATACGTCAACAATATTTTTTTGTGCGTTCTCATGAAGCAGAAAATAATAATTAATTATGAAACTTTGTGGTCTATTAATATTAAAAAATTATCCTTAACTTTTATACAACAGTGTGAAAATTATTGCAGACCATTATTAAAAAATATTTTGTAATATTTTTTCAAATGTTAAAACTATTATAATAAAGCATTTTTAATTACTGTAGTTTCCACCATCAGAAGCGTCTACCACAAAGTTTTCATCAAGTGCAAAAACATATAGACGATCATTTTTTCTATTCTGCCGCAAGTTCAAACAACGGTCTTTTTTCATACAGATTCCTGTATATTGGTTTATAAATGTTCCTTTTGACATTTCTGCTGTTGTATTCACACCATATCCTTTTTGCGAACACCAAGTGAACCCATAGTGCTTCCAGTGTATGTTTCTTTGAAATCGCTGATTCCTGCATTCTTCTCCGCAACTCAAGGAGCATTCTATACATCCTTCTGCCGCTGGACATTTTTCTTCCCTCGTACATTTCCGACTCTTTGATTTGCATGTAATACAGAACTCTTGTGACGATTCTTCATACTTAGGACAATCCAAGTACGTCACTATCCAAATTGAGATAAATAATATAACATTAACCTGGAATGAACTATATGTGACACATAAAACTATTATATTAATTATCACACATCATTTATTACGTGAAAATTCACAACATTGTACATTAGGTGCAAACTCATAAAAATGTTGCATTAATATACTCTTTTTCTTAAACAATTATATTAACAACATATTGAATATTTCAATAATAACATTACTACATAAAAAGCACATACTATGATTGGTTATTTCCAAAATCGATTTGAAAATTTGGCGATAAATAGGGTTTTATCTTATGTTATTGATAACTGGTTACCTTTCGTCAGCAAATTGTACTCATTATAGCTCGGGGGTTTCACGTATTTACCACCTATTTCACTATTAATAAATGAATAAAGAAAATTCCATAAAACATTAATTAGGCTAAGAGCTTTTTTCACATTGTTATAAAAATTTGGTATTTATTAACATATAGAGAAATATTTATAAAAGTTTACATGTAGGCCGCTTCGTTTTCTTTCCTTACTCTGATGAGTAATTGTCTCTCATCCTCCAGCTCTGCTTGTTTGTAAATTATTTTTTTTGGTCTTTCCCTGAGGGTGCGTTCACTGTCTACGGCCACTGTACTTTGATTTCTTATATGTGACATGATTATTATTTACTCTTTTTTTATCAATAGCATTGATTAATAGCAATTTTCACGTTA
>JABASD010004912.1:0-13970 GCA_019776165.1 Pogonognathellus flavescens | reverse complement strand
CTAAGTACCACATTTACCCGAGTATTACCTTTGCCCGACGTGACCCTACTATATTTTGTAGATTTATATTTGAAAACTTTACAATTACTTTAATTCCAACAATGCTTGCAAGTTGTTGCAAGTTGGTAGTATTCGAGTCTATAAATAATTAATTATGTATTTAATATTGGTAAATAGTGTAATCATCAATAATTAATCACGACATTCAGGTTTTCTGTTATTATCCAATTTTCCTCATTAGTAAAATTTCGTAATAAATAACTATTAGTGATTACATTGTCGCAGATTATACCTTACCGTGCATAATGCTAGTTATTTAAGCTTATAAATTACACCTACATATTAAAGTGGTTTTACCAGGTATAGCCAGTAATTGTAACATTAGAAGTGTTTTCCGGAGTGAATTGTTACAAAATAAAAATATATTGTGAGCGATAGTTGTATAGTAAAAGTATTGGCTGTATGTGAGACAGGATGGACTTCTGGGTAAATTGTAGAATGTTTGGGAAAGATTAATGGAATTAATCCTAGGGCATGTTTACGAACTTACAGGAGCTGCCAGAATATCAGAACATTTTGAAAATACAAGAGTTTCTTCGTTCATCAGATGGGTCTTTCTGGGATGTGTATTACAAAGTGAAGCCGGAGACTAATCTTCTGAATTGGCTGCCACCGTTTGATGGTAAGTGCATTTAAGATCATAGACAAGACAGTGATGTTCAGTTGAGTTCTTGCTGTACTAATGGGACTATGAGGTTTCTCAGCAGCCTTTTCAGAAGCGTTTAAGTGAAGAGCTGGGAAGAAAAACTTTCTCTCCAGTCAACGCTGAAGAAAACCTTATTCTTATTTTGTTTGACTTGGTTTGGTTGCCTTAAGTGTACCTATGTGTTATACACATATAGGTTAGCAACACCAACACCGTATTACTGAACTGCCTATTAGTAATGTAACATGAAAAGAGAAAAGATGAATCTTTGCAGATAGAAGATATATCTGTAATATATCGCTTGTAGCAGGTATGGAATTAGAGTTTGCAGCAAAAGGTGAAAGATAGTCCACTAGAAAAGATGTTCAAGTTCAGTGAAAGGGAAAGTCGTGATAGTGTGGCTAACAACTTACGTAACTTTGGCCCAGTCTTCGTGTTGGTTTTTGGCAGCAGAGGAGAAAGAGACTGTAGGAAGAAGATAACTGAAGACTATACGGATTCTTGTTTGATCCATTAAGTTAAGATGTTTGAATGACCAAATAATAGTCTTCGATGTTTTCATCCGATCTCAGCCTGAAACAAGTTTTTACAAGTTTTTCAGCTATTTATTGACTTGCGTAGCCTTGTTCAAGCACTCTTCTTTCATGCTGGGCTGTCCTCCTCTCTTTCCCAATATTAGCTCCTCCAATCGTCCAGATTTCAAATGAAATGTTTTCCTTCAATTTACTTTCTCTATTTTCTTAACAGGTCACTCCATGTTGGTCGGCTCAGAGTATTTCTTTACTTTTGATGGACTGACCTACAATTTCACTGGGCCGTGCGTGTATCTTCTCGCTGGAGATTTGGTGGATGGTAACTTTTCTATATCTGTTCAGTACCAACCCAGAGCCTCGCATAAAGTCGTCATTTCTGCGGGACATAATACCCTCATTATTGATTTCGATGTGAATGTAAGTCAAATTATGGTTCCCATAAACCTGTCACCCTGTAATTATCTCAATGATGTCAATGCTAATTCCGTTATTTTACAAATCCAATTACAATACTTCAAAACTCTTACGCTTTTCTTGCAACTTGTAATTTAGGGGCTAAAAGATCCGAAAAAACAGCTCCCAACATTAAACCTGCCGGTTCAGATGCAGTTCTTGCAGGGATATAGGGATGGAGTCAATCTAGTTGTAGAGAATAACAAAGGAATGTCTGTATCCTGTAATATGGTCTATCGCGTTTGTCAAATCTGGGTCTCAGGTGTCTTAAAAATACAAAAAAACTATCATCTTTATTTACACATGTTATCTAAATAAATGCGCTGTATATTTCATAATTTAAAAATATCGGCCTTTCATTACAATTTTTTATTAATTCAGAAATGCTGTTGTCATTATTTTTTAGCATGGTACTCAAGAAAAACTGCCGGAATGTTAGGAGCTTTAGACGAAGAACCCACAAGTGACTTAATTTTATCCAACGGCAAGAGAAGTAACAACTTGACGGCGATTTCTAAGTCGTGGGATGTATCCGATGACAATTCTAGCAATTGCGACTCTGTTGCAACTAAATCGTCAAGTACATCACAAACAGATCCAAAAATTATCGCTGTTTGCAACAAATACTTCAGAAACACATTGTCCTCGATGCAACCCTGCTTCAGTACCGTAAGGCATTAAATTTCATTCAGAAGTTTCTTGAGTCAATAACCCAACGAGAATTTGACTGATATATGACTGTGATGACATTTAGTTGCAATTTTTTGAAACATACATTTATTGTAAGGTAGATTATATGTAAGATATATTCATCTTGATATTTTTTATCGTATCTGAGATTTGAAAATGTTTTTCGATAAGCTGAATGCTTTATCAAAGCAATATTTTAACCAACGTCGAATTACTTGGCCACCGATTCTACTTGCTTTCTGTAAAAGTGCTGAAGACGCAAATAAGTGTAGGCACAGGCTAGACCGTGTAGCATGCAGAGGCGGTAGTAGTAGGAAGGTTTTGCTCCATGCGTTTCTAATCTGGAACAATTATTATTAGAAAGTAACATATAAGTACTGCGTGTGTGTATACCTAGTTATACCTATGTGTATAATGGTAAATGCACCTTTATTAGTTGTCTTTACTGACATCTAAGAAAATGGTAAAACCTAATTATGAGTAAATTACAAGAATTAGACCTTGATAGGACTATAATTTATTTCATGAGTAGAAGCAAATCGAAAGCATAACGTAGTATGAAGGTTTAGTACAGAAGTTATCAAAGGTGGAGACATTGGATTTTGCATGCAAAATAGGCTGATTTTTTATATGAAATTTGCAACTACAATATTATGACAATTTGTAGGTGAAATAAGGTGTAATATTATAGATAATTTTTGAAATTTTCAAATTCATATAAATGTGGAACTGGTATCTGACTATTGTAGAGTTGCGCTAAGGCTTTGTGAATGTGGAATAATATAATTATGAATATTTTCTTAACTAGGTGAAAGCTGATCCATACCGGGAGATGTGCTTGGAAGTAAGTACTAATGCTTCATCTCCTACGATATGTACTTCAGCCATGGCATACGTATCTATGTGTCGAACAAATGGAGTCATCGTCAAAATGCCGTCGGCATGTATCAAGTAAGTTAAATATTTTCTTATATCTGGCTGCTAGGGGCTGTAGATATTATAATTACCTTTCGATTTAGGTATCGCACATGATTCGGTTTAGGAGGAGATAGATTTTTGTAAATCTGGGATCACGACTAAATATACAAATTATTTGTTGTGTGATATAGTTGGTTGGTGGTTAGAATCAAGGGTTTATTATGTCATACTAGTGGGTGTTAGTTATCTATGCAATGTTACACTTTCGTCCAATCTTGTGACGATGCAATTAAACTACGGGGCAATTTCAGCCTTTCAGATTTTTATTTATTTAGAAAGATTTTTCAGAGATTCAAATATTATGTTTCTAAATAGGTTTAACAAATTTATTTATTTAGCAAACGCGATATTTATTTCACAAGTAGAGTATTCTGAACAGATAAGCGATTGGAATTTAGAAAACGTTGCAAATTTTTCTTTCATGTTGAACTATATAAAGATAATTTTTTGAATGTCTTATACAACTAGGTATATGCTGTACTCAATGCTGCAAAATATTCATAAGTTGGTGGAAAAGTGGGGTATATTAGTCGTGACATAATATGTGGTATAAAAGGATCATAATGATAAATAACGTTTAGTTATGTAGAAAGGAGGCTGCAGGCTTGCATCTTTGATACCAGTGAAGCTTTGTAACATATGAATAAGGGGTCTTTAATCTTATCTGAACATGCTGAAATGTGTGGTAAATGACGATGAAAATAGGTGTGATATGAATGGAGAGGAAATGATGGATCGGGATGTCAAAGTGATCGATTCGAACGCCGACAGCCCTGTGATCCAGTCTACGGACGTGGTTCTTATTGTCGAACTTAAGGATTGCAACAAGAATTTTAAAGTCAAAAGGAACATTGATGTTCTCATGAAAACTCTCGAAGAAGCTTTGTCCAATGCCAATTTCAGACAAAACAGGTAACTTTACCATTCTTTACGCTGAATGTTGTTAAACACATTATTTAAACGTGGATTCTACAATGATGACATTTTTACAGCATAAAGAAACATTGCCAAACCACGAGGCTTAATTTGTGTAACGTTCTTCTATGATTTGTAGGTATTCTGTTGTTGTTTTCGGAGGTGATGGTGTCTATGATAAACCGCATCCAATATTCTACAACAATGAACTTTTCACGAATGCTGAAAGGATTGGTCAGTATTTGAACGTATTACCAACAGGTAATAAGTCGCTTTCTTTTGCATCACTTAATAAAATTCATTCTGTAAATTAATGTTTTCTCTCTACAGTAATAATATTATTATTAATTTGAATAGTAGTGAAAAAATTATTGAGATTTTATATAATATTTTATAATCTCCAAATCGCTTAATGGTTCACATTTAAAACGAGCAAGAATGTTTTGTTGCATTGAATGCAGAATTCATATAAATTTTTCCTGGCAAATTCACCACGATTTGCTTCTAAATCTCTTAATTGCTTTATAGTTACTTGATTGCTTTCATACAGTGGTAATAGCAAAAGGTACACGTCTCTATGTATCTTAGCTTGCTATGGATAAGAGAATAATAAAATCGTGTGGTTTCCTTTGGATTACTTGCAATTAGGCAATGGCAGCCGAGACACATTTGGTGCAATTTTCTACGTTTTGCGGCAACTGGATTTCCGTCCCGGAGTAAGCAAGACATTCATTTTGTTTCCATGCAGCTCTTGCCAGCCTCAACACATGACGGTTTGTTTGCCTCTTACTTTTACTGCACAGTTTCTATATCTCTTATGTTACATAATATTATTTTCCATAATATCTTGTTCTCATCATCGGCTCGGTTACTTTGCGAATCACCAACATTATTAGATATTACTAGATATATGAATAGGTATACAGTTAAACTACCACAGTGCCTATGTTTGACTTCCTCGCAGAAATAAAGCTGTCTTTACAGAACGTAATAGTATTTTGATAGTATGATCCCTATATTATGGAAAGTCGTGAATGTAGCTGTAGCAGATGGTTTGTACGGAGTGAAGGAGATATAAGTGAGGGATTGGTGCATGTGCATGCTATACGAATATTAAATGATGATGAGGCTTTCTCCTTAATTAATTGTATCAAAATTCCAGATGGATTTCTCCGACATACACTACGCCATGCTAGAACAAGATGCTACCTTACATATCCTGATGAACAACGATTTCACGTTTGACAATAAAAAACTTACCAAAAAGTTTTTCGGTAATTATCTTCTTTTCTCTTTTATTTTCAGTGTTGAGATTACACAAGCAGACAATGTGATGCGGTTATCACAGTTTCTATTAAATTGCTTAGCTTTACAGTTTATTAGAGATAATAGATTGTACCGGGAGAAGTCATGTTATATATACCCACGTACGAAAGCACCTATTCATATTAAGTTGCAAACCTTTATTCGTCAGCCAGAGAAGAGACAGTTATTCTATAAAATACTTATCTTTAGTTTGTTTTGTGCGTATGTAAGTTCTGTTCTACTAATACCAATATTTACACAGGCGTTTTTATTATTTGTAGTGCAATTACGTGAATGTGTATTATTATCTTTCTCGTCTGTATGAAAATCATGCAGCAGGATTTTATCTCCTTTTTCAGCCAGCATCGAAACTTATTATGTCATTTAAGGATAATTTCTTCAAAAGATTTCTTTTTTATTGCTTTAGCTTTATGAGATTTACTATTTCAGGATTGACAAAAACTTTTCCCGTAACTCAGTAATACGTAACTGCTTGTGTCTTGCAGACGGCAGATGTTTTTGATTTACCTTGTACAGTGGTGTATACATGACTTAGTTATTTATTTCTTTAGAGAAAAGAAAAAAACAATATTTTGTTCGCCTTTATTGGCTATTATGAACCTTAAAAACAGAAAGTGATGAAATAATTATAAAGCGTGTATTTTTACATGTAAAATGCAGGAATGGACAGCAATGTTGCATACACTAACAATAAAACGGATGGCGAAAAACCAGGTTTGAAAGCTGAAGCTGGTATTCGACGTCAAGTAAAATTGCCTCGAAGTGTTTTGGGTTACTGCAATCCACTTGCATTACAAAGCAATGGTAAGTCGGTCGACTCGTTTATTCCAAGTGAGTGACGATTGACGACATGACAACTCAATATTAATGTGGCTTTTGTGACAAGTAAATGCGTAAAACGGAAAAACTTGGGAGCAAATAAAGGAACGGATTTAGGAGGATTGAAGCACTTTTTGTATTAACAGGATTTTGAATACATTACGGGCTACGTTAGAAACTGTACCTGCGAAATCATCCAAGAATAAAATAGATTTATATATTATGCCTTTCTTATGCATTATTAATTCACTAATTATCCTTTATAAGCAGACGCAGACGTAACAACTAAAAAACTTATTTCCAAACTTTCACTGAAAAGAAACTGGACGAAATTCTGATATCACGAGATTATGTAGATACTATAGAACTTATTGTTCGTGTTCACATTTTAACTGTGGAAATACATAGATTGGTCAATCCGTATAATTAGCATAATAATATACAGACTGGAAACTAAATAATCAATGCACCAAGTTAAAAAATGCATACCCTAGTATATATTTTGAGAGCTCAGAATTAAAGTTTTTCGAAAATTCAATATTTCAATCCAGAATGCATAAGGCTGCACATATCGCATGATTGTGAGAGTGCGAGTGGTTTCAATAAAATAATTTTTTAACACTTCAAGTGTGCTTGCAATACTACTACAATATTTGATCAGTAATAAACGTGTGATGCCACCAAGCTTTTTAATTACAAATGACGGTTTGGTGAAAATGAGTTTATTCATGCACGATGTCCCTAATCGATAAGGTAGCTAAATAATTACCGTAAAACCAAAGGCGACACTTTCTTTGCACTATTGTCGTGTCATTGTCATATGACAATATCATGACATGAAATTTCGTAAAAAGAAACAGAAGCGAAAATATAACAGCCTCTTATTATGCTTATTACTTTGTCTCTGCTGTTGCTTCCAACTTGAAGACTCGCATGAACTTGAACACTCGGCTAAAGTACAGCTACACGAGGAACTTTATGTTCCGAGATTTACATGTCGAAAGCCGTTTATGGTTTCACTGGGTATCAAATCACTCCTTAACCCGTTCAATCCTCTGTCGCTGAAAAATAATCTCAAAGATTTCTGCAAAGTGCTACACAGTTTAGTACGAAAGTTTGCATGACCATCACTCTCTGAACAGCCCTCAACTTTAACCATTGATATGACATTAACTGATTTCCTCATTCAATCAGGTGAAACTGACTGAATGAAATGTATTATTAAGACTTTATACGGATTTTCTTTGCCAGCCATATTCAAGCAGTACGCTTCATTTTCTGCTACAAAGTGATGTAACTTTGTACTGCTGCAATAATGGGACTTTTCTGATTCTCAAAGTATTCATGTGACTTCGTCCTTGCATAAATAGAAAGACACACTAAGCTGACAATGAATGGTTGTATTGGACCACTTTCACCTTACCTGTTTTTACTTTTTGCTCTCAATTTTACTTGCCCCATCTTTTCTGCTAAATAAATGTAATGCTCCTAATATGTTTTTTAAACAGGTACTATCTTCTCGGGAAAGAAACTTCAAAATCGACGAGATAACATTGTAAAGCTTTTCGTTACTTCGTTTAGTAGACGAGTTGTTCAAACAGCTAAACCGTCCCCGTGTCAGACTTGCTATTGCTCTCCTGGAGATCATGGAATAGGAAAAGTCGATTGCTTTTTATGTGGATATGCCAGAAACAAGCCAGTATCTGAGGAGGTATGATTTTGCATGTTCTTACTTTACATTTAGTACTACACTACAGCGTTGTTCAATTTATGAATTTCTTAAAATAAATGATACACCAACGTCTAGAGAGGAATATTGTAATATTTCGGTGGAGAAGTGTTAACTTTTCAAGTACTTATGTTTGTTATTGTATTTATAGATTATTGACGTAGACAATGATGACGAGGAAGGGTATGATAATATTGTAGGGCCGGAGCTGCCCGAGACTGAACATGAAGATGAAATAAATAGAGAAGACGCTAACTTTTCAGATGAAGATGATGAGGAACGATAATGAGAGCACTGATTCTACTTTTAATTGTCGAAAATAGGATAATATGTTATTTACATTTTTCTCTAATAGATATTTTACTATATATAAAATTTTAAAATAAATTTAAATTGGTATATGATGCATAGACAGAAAAGTAGACACAGTCAGAGTTGATTTTTGGAAGTAACCATGAAATTAAACTAAGTTAGTGTTAGTTTACATTCCAGGATCTAATTTCTAGTTTGGTTACCTACTTAGGATTAATGATAAATAGAAAACTATACCAGAAGTCGTAAATAGTTGATGCTCGTTTTTCTCTTACATTTGTTAATTACATCAAGTACGTTCTACGTTCACACATATCAAGGTAAAATGAAACGAGAACTACTGTTTGCGCCTGCTGTGGTGCAGTTGTATTAAATTATATAACACTTTTTCCTACACTAGTAAATAAATACATTGGCCATTTAATTTATGTAAGAAATGTTCTATATCAATATAATATGTGTATGGAAGACAAAAACTTAAGGCCCTATCTCTATTCGGTCCTATTCGTTATACCTGGGAAAACCACTCAATTTCACCGGTAAAAATGCTTTGAATGGAAGCGAGTACAGACGTGGGATAAATTTTTCTTGTAGATTTTTTTTCTCTATATTTTGTTCCATTTTAATTTTTGAATAATTAAGTTTTACTTTGTTTATTTTGTAAATAAAAATGAGCGTAAAAACTGGAGAACATAAGAGACATAAACACCGCGAGTGAATTCATATTTTATTTATAAATAAATATAATTAAAATAAAATAATGAATTCAAGAAATAAAATAGAACACAAAATAAACAAAATAATGCCTTACACGATAAAATGTAGTCCTAGTCAAAAATCACTTCTAGTCAAAATATTTTGACAGGTGAAAATTTCAAGGATTGACTGGAAGACGAGAACACGAAATGAAGAAGCGCCAACGGGGTAAGATATCCGATAGTCAGTGAGTCAGTAGTAGTCACCACAATCCAGTGGCAGGTTCGTTTAGGCTACTTTACATTAGCAAATTTAGTCAGCATACTACCGAACTTTTCTTTACTTTCTTTCTTACGTAGTGAAATTTTTCTGCATCCTTATATCCAGGTATTTACTTTTCGTAGTTGTTTTAAACTCTTTTAATTAGGGTGACTGATAGTGTATGCATGTTTGGTAACATTAGCATTTAAAGTCTTATATCTTGTTGCCCTTAAACTGAATAAAGTCTATGAAGAACAAAAAATAATTGTTATTTCTTACCATAGTAGTTAACTAGCTAACAATAAGATTGGTTGATTAGTTCTCACATTTAAGAAGCTTAAAAACATTTCATTTAAAGTCTCGTGTGAACACTTTTCACGGAGATGAAATATATTATTTCTTGCTTAGTGACAATGATACAATTTGTTAACAATAAAACGAATTTGATTTACGATAATTCGGGATTTTGAACCGGTTTAGCTGCAGTTGGATTGATTTCAATTAATCATCCAATTCAGGTTTCTTCGTCCATGCCACAATGGCACGGTTTTCGTAGGTTGTTGAGAGATCCACATAATAGCATAAAGATGCTTCTAGATCACAGCAGCTTTTTATGTAGCATACACGGCCAAAATCCAAAATCTCTTTGGCCATTATTCCCAATCGACGCCGTTCAGCAGTGCTGAGATCCAATTCCGCGTATCTACATGCAATAACCAACAGAAAGTTAAAATTTTAATGCGTACAACTAAGGAGGGCATTTTGTAAACTTTCATACATAAAATTATCTATGTGCAATATTATTTACATAGGATTATTTATAACGTCCGGAATCCCGTTAGTTTCATCTTCAAATCTAGTTTGTCCAGTCCCACAAACAGCCCAAGTTGCAACTCCAGTCAATGCTTTAAAGTCTGTTGCTTTGAAACCCCATTCCTAATATTATGAAATAGCCCATGAGAGATCGTTCATTGATACTAACCATTACACTGCAAGTCCGTCGGGATATGAAGTATATTATAACAGTTCATTTTTAGTGTAAAGTTACCAGAAGAAATTTCGTGCCAACATATGTTTCCAAATTGCACTGATGATGACAACATGTTGCAAATACCAGTCCTTTAACTTTCTCTACATGAGTATTGGTTCCCAGCAAGCACTTCAGTGCAGTATCTATTGGAAATTTAGACTTGAAACGTGTTATGAAATATTTATGATGCATTTTTATTTTCACAACATACCTGCAGCAGCTCCACATAAATGCTTAGTTACTCCGACAGCGAATCTGCTCTCTTGGATGCAAGACATACAGTCCAATCTGAAGTCTGTTATGTCAATTCTAACACGCTCCACGTGAACATCAGTGTCCTAATGGTAAAACAATAACGATTAGAATTAGGTATGCCTCATAAAACTTATCAATCACATTCTACCGTAAATAGGTAAACTATAACCTTCAGCTTATTTTCTTTCTTATGGCGATGACTTTTTTTATCAACCAAAAGAAATGTGGAGTTGTTGATTTCACGACTAGCTTTTGTTGTAACTTGGGCCAACCAATATGTTAAAGCACCTGTTAAGATTACAAAATGGATTTGCTTAATTTTAGAATAACCATTTAGGAATTTAACAAAGCATAATAATCTTGGTGGCTGCATTGTTTTTCACCTCTTCCAGAACCAAATTCAATGAAGCAAGTGGAATCCTCCAACAATTCATGATCTTCCATTAATTTGATCAAAGATGAGTTTTGGCTGACATGTTTTAGAGATACATCACCGACATCCGTTCTTAACATTTCTGTTGCCAATTCCGGGTGAATCCCAAATCTTTCAGCGATAGGAGGAACGACAACTAAATCGTGAAATAAAAAATTGGTCACAATCATGATATAGCATATTATAAGCTACAAACTAAACTAACTTAGAATGATTTGATAATTACTAGCGTAAAACAAGTATGTATGCCTTTAGCTGTTTACTCTAACTAGATACCTAGAGGATAACTATTTAAAGTAACTGAGCTTCAACTCGATAAATGCTATCACTAAATAAGCAATAATGCAATGTAAAATATCAAAATATATCAAAATACATTATGCGTTCCGACAAAGTAATTGTGCTTAGCTGTAATAGTGAATAAGGAATGAGGCATATAAAATATACCGATACGTTGAGCCCATTCTTTACTTTGGGTGTTTACGATAAGTAATGGTAAATGCGAGGTTTATCTGGGGATTCTTGTTTTGATCACGGAACATATAAATGTCACCGTATTATGTAGATAATCAACTAGGTATTCTTATTCTTGAACTACATTCATTTGAAAAGGTCCTCTCTCAAGGGCTTATCTGCTAGCATATTTAATTGTATACAATTTATGTAAGCGATTCATAATAATTTTAAAAATGACTTTAGATTTGGTGTGTTACCTTTGTGCACTTCACGAACTATGGTGATCAAAGATTGCACCTCGCTAGCAATCAGTTCTCTTAACCCTTTCTGTTCAACCGTAGCATCCGTGTCACAGCTACAGCCATTAATTCCTTTCACGAAATAATTCGGGTGTACCTGTGGCTTAAAGTTGCATTTCTTCATGTGATCCTCCAGCAGTCTTTCATAACATGTGCTGTATTTACAATAATGAGAATTATTTTATATCACCCGAATTTTACTTGAAACTACAAAATGATTTCAACTCTGAAATTCCGTTTCATATCGATCTTACTGGTTTGGGTTGTAAGGACATGGAACTCGACGATATTCTTCCCATTCGTTCTTAGCATCACAGTTGGCATGTTCAGCACAATAATCGTCATGCCTTAGAGCCCAGATCTTACAGCGACGTTTCTTTCTTTCCACGTAAAATTTGCATTGTCGTGGTTGCTGATTGTCTGATTTTGGCAACTTCTGTTTTGATTGTGTAAGTACATCCTCTGCAGCCTCTTCAATCATTTTAGAAACTTCTGACTCAGCGATTGGACCACCAGTTGCCCCAAATGCGTCACTTTCTCCTCCGCCTCCGCCAGTTGCACGTTCAAAATCCATAATGATATAATGTCTGCAAAGAGTAAATAAAACGGAACAATTATTATACCAGGTGAATTTGACAGAGACAGATTTTATTTAAAATTACATACTAAATGTTATACATTTAAAAATATAACAATTGAAGATTTATAGTTTTAATATCAGAAACATGAAGGTGGGACGGGTAATCAAAATATTTAAACCGATTTTATTTTGTGAGAAAGTGGGAAGCTAAGCAAGTAGTGGATCTTATTGTGATGGAGAGTAACAATATATACGTCAAAGCAACAGACGTATTACGTGTTGCATTAATGAATTTAAACTGACAACTATAATATTGTACGTTAAACAGGTAGTGTCAGACAAGGCAGAATACACCCAACAATCCAACAGGTGACTAATGCAACAGTCTCCAATCACCAATTAACTGTCCATTTGTGTATAATTGTAATTCCCCGATTAATAATTGGTAATACCCTCAGTCATCAGTAAATGGCTGTTTTCCACCAAACAGACAGTTGCTAGTTAATAATTCTTACCACTTCTTACTATGCAATATGTCATAAGTTATACTTACAATTTTATATTAACTGTAAACGTCCAAAACGACTGGCGACTTGACCGAGAACCTGACACCGGACTATCAGAATGTACTAACAACAGGTGACAGACAGGTAGTTAGTTTACAGTTAAATATGAGTGATAGCCACAAGTAGTGTTGCCGATTAACCGGATTAAGAAAATTGAAAGTCAAAAGTAGATGTTTGAAATAGTTGGTAGTTTGGTAGTATTCAGACTGTTGTAGTTCACGATGATTTTGACCAATATCGGTTTTCTATGAATGTCCGTCACTTTTTCACAGGAATGTTTGATGGAATTCGAAAATGAAAAATGGTAACAGCTTGCTGTAATTTAGAATTTCTAATCTATTTCAGTACTATATAGTGGAACTTATAATAATTTGATTGCAGTGCTTAAACAAACTGTCCTTATCATTACATATTCAAGTTATTGAAAGACACGTGCACGATCAACAATTGTTAATTATGTCTTTACAAGTGGAACCTGCAGAAACTGACAAGTGACAAGATTGAGAAAAGCAAAAAGCAGCAGGATGACCACGAAGATGTTACTTTTGGACTTGGAAGATCTATAAAAATACTTTGCATTGCAAGTTAATTAAACTAAGAGCGCCTTTCAAGGTATCTCTTCGTGCCCCAAACCGTTGTCAACTTATTTCTAGAGTCAGTGAAAGTTCGGTTAGCAACAAGAGCAATGTAGAAAGAAATCAGACCCAGATGCAGGTAAAGTAAGTTGCTTCATGCAAAAATGAAAGATTATTAACAATGTTAAAGAAGTAAAGTAAAAGTACTGATAAAGTCACTACTGGAATTATGTCCAGCAGCATTTATTAAAATGTAAACATTATTAATTATTAATTATTATTGCTTTCATTTTAGGAAATAATTTGAAAGAGGAAACTGCTACTCAGCTGGAAATCGGAGACTTTTGCTTCTTCACTT
>JABASD010004911.1:0-13973 GCA_019776165.1 Pogonognathellus flavescens | reverse complement strand
CGGCAGCTAATTTTTTGTGTGGGAGGTATACATGAGAAAAACATCGTCTGTACAAAGTTTCATTAGAATCCGTGAGACACATTCCTGGTGGTTCCCTTGTGAGAGTATTAACGGGAGGCTACATGCAGGGCACTCGGCAATTTTTCACCGGTGAAAGAAAAGTGGCTCATTTAGAAGCTCATGAAAGTATAATTTAGATTCATCTCACGATAAATGGATTTTCTTCTCTCGACGAGCAGAGTCCGCAATATAAATCACAATACAATATGCACCGCGCATACACTTCATTTCATCCCACCACGTAGAAACCAACTACCAGCAACCGAACCACCTTTCCCTATTCTCAAATCTCACGAAAAAGCTTGAAACAAGTGTACAAACTATAAATACCAATGAATAACGCAACCATTATGTTTCCACTAAATTATCGAGTATACCTACTAGAGCTATCTTTGAAAATACTTACAATGCAATTAGTTTTGTTACGAGAAGTGTGTTGCAAGTCTAATAACAATTTCAGACAAAATCCATCTGTACACATGTGGGTCTTTGGTATATGGTTATGAGAAAGTTAGTTAGAATTTATGAGTTATATACATACAAGGAGCAGAAGTGTATGGCTTTCTTTTTGCATTTTCTTTTATTTTTCTCCACTAATCGACAGAGTTGACACGGGATTTTCTCAACGTGGTTTTGGAACTAAGATGCAATCCAAGAGAGATGCATTTTACAGCTTTATAAACTTTTGTGTGGATGTAATTGCCCAATGCATGCTGTGCAGTACGCAGTAAAGCGAAAGTAACACTTTCTCTTTACTAACTAGTAGTCCCTAAGTGAAACTAATGCATACAAAGTACTTTCGACGACCAAAAAATACTTTCATGAATTCTATTCACAGTTACGATTATGGTAAGGAGAATGTAGCCAGAAGTTTTATCAAAACCACTACAGGATTCAATATTGCAGGAAATGGAACCCATAAAACATAATCTTTATTGAGTTATAATGACTGTAAATTATCCGTCCCTGTAGTGTCGTTCATAAAGAAAGGTTTCTTAACATTTTACAAATATCTGCTTGCGAAACTCAAATTGAATTTTTGTGTGCCAACAACGACCAAGAAGGAAAGGATCATCATTTTCTAACATGCATGAAAAATTTAGCTGTGGTTTATTAAAATGCCTACGAACGAGTGATTAAGTATAAGACATGATTTATTAATGAGAAAGCATGCCATGTACCACCAACGCATAGAGCTAAGCAATCAACTGCGAATTCAATGGAAAATTGCAAGAAATAGGAGAATAAAGAACTTAAGGTTCTTTCATGTTTCCTTAAAGTCAAAATGTGTACCTAGTCATGTATGTAGGTACTTATTGATGTGCATGCAAGTATTTATTATATAGGACATGAATGGTTTTAGTGTTTACGTATAAGATGCATTTTTATGGCTGCGTGTGCCTTTCTTCTAGCGTGGAGTAGTAAATGTCTCATCCTTTGAGAAACCGAAAGGCTCTAAAGAATACAAGAAAAATAACATTTGTCGGCGATGGGATTTAGGTTTTTGCCATTTTGTGACTTGGAGGTACGATGCACGAGAACAGCTTTAAACTTCCATTGCAAAGTTTCCTTCGGATTAACTTTTGATTCGTTCAACTTCCAATCTGACACAAAAGTCGAACAGTCAAGTACTTTTAACTCTCTCACACTGCATAAAGTATTAAGTTTACACAACATAGCTCCTATATCTAAATAAACATGTGTTTTTCAACCCCACCCAGACAGAGTCAAACCAAATTAAAACTAAAGCTCCAACTTTTGCAAAGCTTTTGTACTTGGCCATAGCCGCAGCTATTGCACTTCGCAATTCCTCAGTAATAGGACACTTTGGCAGTGTCAGTGGCCACATGCAAGTATTGACGTATGCTTTTACTTTTCTCTGTCATTTATTATAATCTTCAGCTCATATGTTACAATTCTGCGACTGTACACACTTCTTTGCGTCCTTAGGTCTTGCCTGCGTTTATTCTGATAATTTGGCCCAGGATCTTTTCTATTATGCATGCTTTATATACTATTAGTATATAAAAACACACAAAAAGAATACTATATAAATAGGTACACATGAAAGTCGAGTTTAACATAATGATTCTGTGAAAAAGGAAATAACCTTAACTCAGCTGACATAAAGGCAACATATAAGTTGAGAGGAAATCAGGCCAGACGATGCCAACAGAGAAAACGGAAAACCACACAACATGCGGTTAGTAGGAATACTACGGCGAGAATGGTACAATATACAAGCTTAACACACATTGTGCTAATGTACTCAAACGATATGCATTCCCTTACTGGGCTTTCTCCATTCATTCCTTTCTGCGAAGAAAGTCTTTACAAGATTATTTCAACACAGCAAGCTCACTTGACTTCAACCTACGACTTCCCTTGCTCTCCCCACCACCCCCAGTCTCATCAAAAGTAAATACTTTGCGCTTACAGTTATGTATTATGCAATCGTGCACAACATTGTACTTCATGCATAATCATCATCTCTAACAGATATTTCAAACAAAATGCTATGTAACTAATTTTATTACTGTATATGTATGTATCTGTATGTAAAGGTATATACAATATGAATGATTTGTCTGTGGATCTTCTTTCTTGACTTTCTCCTTTAAACGAATCTTATTTTAATTGAGTTACGCTGTCTCTTTGCAGACAGCATTTAGGTGAAAGGCTTTCTACGTCAATATTTGTACACCACAATCATAGAGTTATCAAAACATGTCAAGTGGAATCGTCTTTGATGAAAAATGTTTTGTGCACAGACTGTATACTGTATAGGTATGTAGTATATACAAGTAAAATGATAAAGTCTATATGGAATATAATGTGTTTGCTATAGTAAGTATGGTTAAAAGTTAAAGTAATTACATCCAGACACATGGAGCCAGCTGTTTGCTTGTAACAAGGCAGAATGACATAGTCGAGTAGAGATATAGCGAAAGAATTATAATTTTATAAGCAGAATCTACAACCAGAATAATTTACATAACCACATCTGCTTCTGTTTAAATATTTAGCTACAATTTTGGTTTCTCTGGTTTAACCTTCTTGGCTGCAACTTGTGTCATTTCTGTTACCAACATTTGAGACACGAGGGTATTTAATTTTCTATGAATAAGAGACTCAATTCGTCACGTTCATCCACTTACACTTACACTAACGACTGATATGATTTGGCCTTGGTGTGTACTTTGTCGCTAATATTCGTTTACTACATGCCTCAGCTATATTTCATACTATCTCACATCGATATCTCCTATCAACAGATTTACTATTCAGTATTCACTCACTCTCAGGAATTGTCTGTGAAGGCTTACGATAATAAGAGTGCATGACACAGCACGGCAGCCTTTGAATCTCAATACTCATAAATCGCCAGTTTTGAGTTGCTTCGTTCAACAGTGACTAAAGGCAAAAGTTTTGTCCTGTGTGTGTATTTCAGGAGGAATTGCTGAGTTTGTTGAAATTTCTGACACACAATAGACATTTTATCTTTCGATCATCAATTTTCTTATGCAAATATGTGTGAGCAGACATAACCTTCCATAATTATACGGTTAGTAAGTGTTCATGCACATTTCAATACCACACATTCCACAGCATCTGTACTACATCTCTCAAGTAGTATAATACGCCTGGTCACATATATACATATAACATTGTTAAGGACACGCTTGCGGCAGTAAAATTGAAAAACGGCTTCGGTTTATATCTTTACAGATCTGGCATCTCTTGGTGCTCAGCACTTTTCCCGACAGTTTTTAGGACACAAGCCAAATTTTTAAAAGAGGCAAAGTATTTTTTCTGTCGTTAGACAGAAGAATGTCATTTCCTATAGACTTTCTTCTTTCAACCAAGATTAAAGATGATATTAGCACGGCGGATGTCAATAAAACTTTATATTGTCAAGAAAGCGCAAGCTAAGTGTGCACTTAAGGCATAAATGTTAACGATCCTTCTGCAAAATGATGTCAAAACTTTATGATAAAGTAATTAATATTTTTACTACGTAACTTTACGCATTTCGCCCGTCATTAAGAACGCATTTCACTACTTTTCAGAACAGTAAGAAGAAGGAAGTATGGTTTTAACTTTTCTGAGACACTTAGGTGAAAAATTTAGATAGGTAAGATATTACTTACGATTATAAATAAGTAAAACAGTATAGAGTAGATATTATATAGGTACCATCGGGTGCAATTATATTATTTCACTTCCAAATCATCCCCGCAGTACCTTTATATAGGTATTTGTTTTTGTGTCCTCAATAGTAATTTTGGTGTGTTCTTTCTTATTTCTTTCTTTCCATACTTTTTTCTTTTAATGTAGACTTCTAATTTCCAAGTTAAAATATTCCTCAAAAATGATCCGCAAATTGAAACTGCATTGAAAAGAAAACCTAACAATTTTATTACAGTAACGAATTATTGTTCTACGCGTTAATTTACAAGACGTCGTCAATAAGTTGTATGCAAAAAATTATAACGTTGGTTTCAATGAAGTAGGTAAGTTGATAGGTAGCTTATTCATATAATAGGTGAAACTAAAGTTTTCTCTGAGTAAGAGCAAGAGAGGCACGGTTTGGGGTGGGTACGAAAAGAGGCTGCATTAAACTGAGACGGTCGTAAAACAAACAATAAACTTATTTAAAAATACACCATCTGTTTTTTAATGCGGCGGAAACACAAAATGAAACTAACACAAACTTTTGCCTGGATCATGTGTGTCATTCAAGTTCAGTGAATGAAGATTATATTCACTGCACTTCTGTGCGAAATGCAATTTCGTAATGGAAGGAAATACCAATGCATAAGTCTAAAACAAAAAAAACACGAAGAACTGTATATATATCTAATCTATATAAAAATGTTTCAATGAAAAGGTCAACACTTGCAATATGATTCACTGCATGGAGTTAAAGATTGTACTCTTGTCCCACATCAACACACAGCATTTCGAAATGATTTATTGGTTTGTATGAAATGAAAGACCTAAAAATAATCGAACACTCCTCCTCTATCATCTGTGTGCGATTGTGATTACCCCGAAATCTAACAACCCATGTGTCAAAGTTATTTTTCCTTATACTTTCTTCGATAGTAAAACATTCAGTTCAATGTGATTCGAATTGGTTCAGCCCAAATGTTTTATGCGCTCACAATTTTAAAATGCCTGATTTAGATTTACTGCCATTTTATAAGAGTATTCAGCATATAAGACAATGCTAATAATGATAAAGCAATATAGGTAATAGGTAGAATCGTGTGAACTTTTTCAAGCTTATATGACACGAAGAGTATAGTAATTTAAACGATGTAACATTAAGTAGCTTTGTCATGTCAAGCGAAAGACGTCGTTTGATGTCAGTTGAGTGTACGCTATAGGTTGCCAAGTAGGTTAAATTTAAATATCTTTTAGCGACAAAAAGAGAAGTCCCTAACAATAAGTCCTACATCAAAAGCGAAAAAACAAAAACCCGAAGATTTTAGTGAGGGAGAAAAAACGAGGTGCTTAGAGATAATGGAAGGTCTCCTTGAGCAGTTGCGATGTCAACTGCTGCAGCAATGAGACAGAGTGGTCTTGTAATGCGGTAGGAGTCCCTGCGAGTGGGAATAGTGATACGATGTGATGAGGGCAAACAAGGAGGAGGATAAAGAAAGATGGAGTGAAAAATCATCTGATGGATAAGACTAGGATAGACAAACAAGTCATTTTTCAAGCTCAGCTTCCAGCAAATCTATCTATCTTCTAAGCTCTCGTGCTAACCGCATCTTTAATGCTCAACGTATTCTCCCCTTTGCTTCCCATTTCAAAACTCTATTACTCCGCATCCCATACACACATAAAATCCATATCAGAATAAGATAATGTGCCGAGTACTCTATTCTTCCATTCTTTTTCGTGTTTTTAAACTTTCTCCGAGAAAAACATATGAGAAACATCTGCATTTTCCTTCTTTGGAACTCGAAATGTTTCTTTACTTTCTATTAAGAATGAATGAAAGAAAGAAGCTGTTTATAGGCCAAATGCTAATCTTATGCAAAATATTTATACGTGTAGCATAAACTCGGATATTTCCACGAATACAAATCTCAGTGAAACCTAGAACTGAAACAGATTGACAAGCTGGATAATTTTAAAAACAACCAATTACGTAAATGTACGTAGAACCAAATGTAACCTGCTGCTTAGGAAAGTAGACTACTAATATACTGCGCTTAACAAAATATGCGGATTCCATCCAATGGCTATACCATATACAGATACACCAGCTTTCATTAGTCTCAGAACATTTTACAACTCAATTTATTCCATCAATATGTTAAAGTGCTGCGTACATTTGTAAATCGATTTACGTTGGTTTGGGTGAAACGAAAAAATAGGTATCACATGAAATTGAATATTTTGTTCTTAGTACCTATAGGCTTTAAGATTAAAGTTGATGTAGTAATATGTTGTAGTACCTACTAGTAGTGCTATAAATGTATTTGCTACTACAGTACAAATACCATTTTTCAATGCATACAGAAACAGATAGACATTATTAAGTAGATTCATGATGAAACTGGAGTATGTACTGTATTCATTACATTAATATTACTATGTATATCTAATGCTTTATGTTTATACAGATAGGTTACCTATCTATACCTACAGGGAGTTCATGCTGTTGTACAACAGTGTGCCACACTTCCGTTCTTGTATACGGTTATTTATCTGGCGAGTTTTTTCCTCTGTACGATAAATAAGATATTGAATGAAAAGTCAAAGGACGATGTCTGTCAAAATTGGCCTAGTTTTAGTAGTATTGAATGTTGTACATAATTTCTAACTGTCTGTACGTGTAACAGTGTAAGCGTACGGGAAGTGAAAAGAACATCCCATTATGTAATACACACAATGTTAATACAACATGGCATGCACATAAATGAATTGAACCTAGCAGCTTCCATAAAGTGCAAGTGGAGTTTCCGTTTGGTACTCTACTTCTTCCATACACCGTACCGTTTCGTAGCCACTACTTACTGGTTCATATTTCAGCTCCTGTAGTGGATGGGTGTGCACCAGAGAATTAACGTTATCCGATCTGACGCTAACGTACTTAAGCCTTCATAGTTTATGTCGTTAACATATGTTTCGACTTGAGTTGAGATGAGTGGAGAATGAGATGAAAGCATTTACTATCGTCCGTTTTCTACACATTGCACACTGTGGCCTTCCTACATCTAGACACTTCACTGATAATATTCCACACAGACAAGAAGAACATATATTTATAAGATTCTACCAAAAGAGACTCTACCACTGCGTGCATATCCTATGTGGTGCTCTTCTGAAATAATATGAATCGTAATAGAATACGACAATTTAAGTATACTTAGAAAGGATGGTAGTAGTATGGTAGTCCTATATAGGAGTAGTGGTGTATAGGGTTGTATCTGTAGGAGTGTAGTGCAGTACGATGGCAGTGAAGCTATTATGAGATGAAATACGGATATCACAAGAAACTTGAAGAACAAGCCAAAGAAAATCTGCCCATCTCAGCTAAAACGTTATCCACCCTGGCACTAAACTACTTAATGTTAACGTACTACGGCTGGCATATAAATACTACGACTACTAGTACTACCACTCCTCCAAGTACGGTGTTGCACAAGCAACCTAAACAGATGAGACAAGAAGTACAAGATACACAAAAGGAGAAAGACAGAGAGAGTAGACACAGAGGAATGCGAACTGCTGTGGTGTAGACACGTAACTAGATAGAACGTAACTTGTTCTATGTTGACTAAGACTACTACTTATACTACTAGACGAGGAGAAAATGCTTCTTGAGTATTTTCAACGCTTGCTTAGACAGACAGTAATTTTGTGCTTTCACTGGGATTTGATTGTACATGACCAGCACACTGTACCTACCTACTCTGAGTGACAAACACTGCAATTTTCTCTTTCCACGCAAGAATAACACAAATATTTACATACACAAGTACAGATTTGCTTTCTCGCTATGCTACTTGTACTATATACTACTGCAGTACTTCTACTACACAATCTCAAGAGAAGAAAAAACATTAGAACAAAATAATTTCAAAGGCCCCTGCTCTACTACTATATTGCCTTGTAAGGAGTACATAGTATTTTACTTGTATTTCTATAGACTCATCTCGTTCATAATAGTTTTGCCAGGCTGCTTTCATGCTCGTAAAAGTCAACTTAGAACGAACGAGTCATGAATATTTTCAAAGTCATAAAAGAAAAGGACGGAGGGAAGGGTTCGTTATTCCTATAGTCATACTTTCTCTCCGCTCCTGGCAAGGAATGATTTGGAACTAACTTTTAACATAAGTAATTGGACTTGTGCAAGCTATTTAAATGGAAGTACTCATTTACTATGTACACAATAATATTTCAGTTCAGTAAAAAGATGCTCAAAGCTAATTTTACAAAATGAAATGCATTGTGTAACGCTGCAACTGCAGCTGTATGTTGGTGGTATAGGTATAAGCACAAATCACACAGCCAACAGCTTTCAACATTAATTACCTAATGCTTGCCATGCAGTAGAAGAAATATTCAGGCATGCTTTATTATGCTTCAAGCTTTGTTTCCCGATTTCTTGGAATCTCAAAGCTAAATACAGTAAAAACTACTCCATACAAAAGTTTCATAGATCAACTACAAAGACAAATGGCAAGTCAATGCTCTCATTTTCCGTCTAACCTTTCAATTTCAAATCAAGACAACACTACTACAATAGTCACGAGCCAATTAATTTCAAGGTTTGTATAATGTCGGCGTAAAATATATTGATGCCAATACATTAATTTCCTCCCATTCATATTTATGCAGTTAAACAATTATGGAGATTATCACTTCTAAAATTTATATTCCTGTATACCTTCCTATATGTGATTGATGCTTACAAAATAATGGTTCTTTCGTATGAAGTCCTTTAAAATGTATCAATTTTTTAATTTATTCGATACTCCAAATGAAACGTAAACCGTTACAAAAATTACTTATTGCACTTCCTCTTCAGGTATATATGTATTTATTATTTGAGTTCATGGCATACTAAAAGGTAATGCTTTTAGATTAGATCATCCTTTGAGTCTAGTTTAATTGCTATATTATAATATTATCATGTTGCAACTACAGAGAGCATGATGCTGTGCTAATTCCTCCTTACGTCCGTGAAAGAGAACGAGATTTTTCTGTATTTGTTATTTCAACACTCACTTTTGTAATTTTCCTTTCATGCCTTTTATGGCGACACAATGGTTATTATTATTAACATAAATGTCGTTCTCAATTCCCATGTTTGTATACGTCATTCGTGAATGAGTGTAACTAATATAATAACTAACAAATATTAGACGCATAATAATATGCAAGGTCTTATACAGTACAGATAGAACCATGGTTCGATTGTGTAGTTATGTTTGTTTCGAATATGTAAATTAAATTATGGATAAAATAGTATCACTTAGAAAAGCTAACGTATACATACTAATATAAATAAAAATCATTATTAGAATGCTAATAAAGTAAGAATTAGTTTTTTGCTTCAGTTACAGCTAAAGTACCTATAAATAGTGGCATCACTTACTTAGAAAAATTGGTTGTGTCAAATATATTTTAACCTCTAATATATTATGATTTTGAATATAAATTAGTAAAGCCCCTTCTTCTGTGTAAATTCAATTCCAAGGCTGTTTTCAAGCAGTCTCATCACAAAACATGTATTCACGTAGGAAAAAGGTTTAAATGACACGATTAAGGTTTCTGAAACATGTCTGTGTTCAGACAAGCTGAAAACTTGAATGTAATTTGTATCACATATGCAATGAGTACACAACCGACGTCATTCGTTCAAAGATAAACAGATATCTAAATAAATGTACATAGGGTTGAGGTCAGAGACCTTTAAACGTCAAATCTGATGCTGAAATCAAATACTTATTGAATAGTAATTCAAATTTGACCCAATAAACATTATCGTTTAATGATGCTGAACAAACGTGTTACACCATACGTATAGGCAGGTACACAGTACCAATAGTAATAGCCCGTGTAAAGTTGGCTCACTGTTCACAACACTCAACGTTTACACAGAGTCTCTTAACATCGTTTACTATAGCCGTGACTGGAAAAATTTGCATGTCTAGGCGACATGGACATGGTACCTTGTAAATATCTCATTTATGTATATATTCCGTGAATTTCTAGTCAAGTTAATCTGATCAGCTTCAGCTGGAGGACACTGTTCGAGAATGAAACAGATAATTACATCCAGATTTAAAACTAGAACTCATATTGTTACTATATTAATAAGAGGCGGGTGCTGTCCCGACATAAGGTAAAATTTACGTTACAATTTACACGTTTACGCATTTCTGCCGTTTCAACGTGTAAGTATTATAAGTACTCATAATGACATAATATACCTAGGAATATATCCTATATAAGTAATACACTTCCATGAGACACTCAGGCTCCCTGCTGTATTTACTATGTTTAAAAGTTAGGACTCACTACAAATACTTTCAGTTTTAACTCTAACCCTTTGTTTAAATTTATAAAAAAAATTATTCCGCATACGCTTACCACATAGAGATTATAGTTATAGCCATTATAAAAAATAAAACCTCTCACATTCAGTATAATATAGTTTTAAAATGCACTTAGTCTTGTAAGGTAGGTATAACTTTTATAAGTAGGATTTTGCCTTCGGTGGTCGGTTGACAATAAAACTTTCTATTAGGAGTGAACTGACGGGTCACAGAATTGTAAAGGAGGTGGATGATGTCTGGTATTGACAAGACAGATGAGAAAGGGTATAAGTTCAATTCGCTCCTTATCAATTTATACTTATTGACTTGAGTTCCCGATTCCCTCGTGCCTGACGATGTTCTCCCGTTCATCATCTGTCCATTTATCTATGATGAGAGCATTGTGTGTGCAGGTTTCTATTTTCTAACTGAGCTGACTGACTGACTGAAGAAATGATGATTGCTGAAAGAAGATATACAAGATAGGAGAGTACTACTGGGGAATGACAGGCTACAGCAGATCATGACAGTCGGGCCAAAAGTCAAGTAAATAATCATTTCTTTCTATAGCATCAGCATCAATCCTTCAGTATCCTTTCTATCTTCTCCAACCACAAATAGAATGTCGTTCATACTATAAACTAACGTAAGTGTCATCATGCGAGGCGAAACTTCAGCTCATATCATTCCATTGTGCTGTTAATGGTCATCCTTAATGTAATGACGCAAAACCATAAAAATATCACGAAAACATAAGTCAGATAAAAGAATATTGATAGTAAATACTACGCAGTACAGAACCATCGTACTTTTGCACGAACTTTTCATATACAATGACCAATACTAGGTATACCTACTGCTTAAAGCAGAAACAGATAAAACTTTGCAGGTAAAGACAAGTGTAAAAAAATACTACTCTCCGTATTGTCCTTATATTTATTCCTTCTTCTTTAAATTACTTACCTAGGCACTCACTATATAGAAGTTTCCATTGGAGTTATGTATGACAATATAATACATGTATAGAAAGACAGAGCTATTATGAAAAGGTATTCTATTAGTACTTGTCACTGTCACTAATAATATATTTTGCTGATTTTTAATACGTACGTAATTACAGTAATTACAATATAAAAGTATGTAGCTATAGTAGATCAAGAGAGTCAAGTTACACTGTGCATTTATTCCTCATGGGGTTATATCATATTTACAACGAAGCGAAATCATACATATGCATGCTATGTAGAAGTTTGCATAGGTATACTTAATATCATTTACGTTTCAATGAAACCATTAACTAGATCATTTGCAAAGTAATATTCTTAGTATTTTTGATTGAATGGATAAGATAATACAATAATAAACTTTTTATTTTACACACACAACTTGTAACCAGTGTGTATGCACTTAGATGGCTGCTTTGATGAAATACGATACGAGTGAAAGGAAAGTCAAAGGTGAAGGATAGCAAGTGTATAAACGAAGTGTTCGTTAATATAATCAATAAGCTATTTCATGAAAATATTATTATTTTATAAATATTTCAAGGGTAAATGCATAATAATGTTTACTGTTGCCTTTGATAGCATGTGTCCATACTCAACTTCTCACTGAACTGTATACAATCCTTAAACAGAGGGCGAGTTGACGATTAGAGCATAATATACATTTAGTATTTTATTCATATCAAAAGGCAAAGAAAGCTGGTCAAATTCCCCCATACTATATCTCTATAGTAAAATATTAGATTAACTTTATGACGGTATATACTCCTATTTTCTGTAGCTCTAATCATTTTTTGGTGATATAGAGTTAATGACTTTGATGAATAGAGAATAATGAAAGACATACATGCTTTTAAAGGTCACTCGAATGAATAACATCAATATGTGAATGTGAATACCTGACATGAAACATAAGGGAGTTTACCAGCACTTCCTCCAGATTGGTAAAACCTATACAGCTTGATTGACTGAATATTATTTCCCAGAAACGCCCTTGACTAACTCTCGCAATTTCATTATTTGTAATATTTTTCTTCTGTTCGATGGCAGTCGGTCTTGGGAAGAGTTGGATTAAATTTCATAAAGTTATTGGAGCAGCATGGCCTTGGTCGTTGTTTAATATACTAAAAGACAAGGTGGGTTAGTTTGACTTTGGCATTGTGTGCTTTCTTAAGTAGGTACAGGTTTCTTTGTGGGGAAATGAATAAGGAAACCGGAGATGTTTCATGCTTGACTTTTCCTTGAAGTAATTGTTCCTGTTTGTCTTTCCGTTTGGATCAAAGAAACTATTTTTAGCATAATTAGAAATAATAGTACAGTCTACATCCTTATGTTATCACTTCGGTTATACGCAAGAACCATCTTTTGCTGAAATACTATATTAAATAAATTATGCAAATTGTTTTATTCTGTAGAGCAACTAAAGTAAAGAAATATCTTTACGGTATACGCTAAGGCATTTCATTTCATAATAGTAGCTTTCCACCAGGATGGAGAAAGCATGATAATATGGCTATTTTAACGCTTATCTCGCATTATAAACAATACCTAGTATTACTACTTACCTACAGATATTTTCATTTTGTACTGTACGTAATTTTAATTGGATGTATAAGGATTCGTACGTAGAAGTAGAAGTTCATAGTCATAATAAATAACATAATTTACGGAGTCGAAGAATTGTTGTATAAATAATAGAGTCGTTTCAAGAAAGCAATCAAAATGCTATTAACAATTCCCATTAAGGACATAATATGCAAAAAACGAATTATAATTTTGCAAATGAAACTGATGCACTTACTGAGTTTACGTAGACTGTTTAAGTTAAAGTATAAAATGTTAAGGCTTTAGTATAAAAGTTATTAACTCACGTTAGATCACAGACACGCTATTACATAAGAAGTAAGAAGACACGCACAATTTTAGGGAATACTTATTTTGAGCTTTGCAATATTCAGCATCCGTGACTTCCATTAGTAAATAGCTGTGCTAACGAGTGATCGTTTATCGATTCTTCATTAGGTATTACTGCCTTGACATAACAACGCAGTTTCATGATTTTTAATATTCCCCTGAACAAACTTTCATTGTTTATACCTGTAGAAGCAGCTAAGAATATAACTATTTATAGATGGAACTTTTAAACTGTCCCTTCTCTATTCCACAACTACATTGCTTGTAGTAGTTAGATAGATCTTTAACCAATCACATTATAATTTCATTTTTATTTTTGCTCCCGCAAAGCGATTGAGACAATAGAACTGAAACTGTGCGTGTATGAAGTCCTGTATCTCTCACAACTTAAAGTGTCAAGGAAAGAAGCGACTTTTTTGGATCCTCATAA
>JABASD010004910.1:0-13975 GCA_019776165.1 Pogonognathellus flavescens | reverse complement strand
ACGCATGAGAAGTTTGAACCATTTGTGTTCATCTGTTTGTGAGTTATAGTGGTCACGGACGGACGGACAGACGGACAGACGGACGGACAGACGGACGGACAGACGTAGACACCAATGTTATAAAGTAGCTTGCGCTACTTAATAAATACACCTAACCAGGGAATTATTAAATTTAAATCCCCATGAAATTGAATACATTTATCATTATTAAAGGGACAGCAAAAATTAAAAAAGTTTTAGCACTTATAAAGTTATATGCAGTTTGAAGACAGTATTTTTATTCATCGAGGATTATAAAAATGCAGTAGTTCAATACAAAGTGCAGATTAATCGGTTAATGTAAGTGAATCGTGAAAGTTGAAAATACATGCAATTACATGGCTAAATAAAAATGACGCAAAGAAATAGGACAGGCAAAATTGCGTGGATTTCTCCCCTTAAATAATTTTGAAAGTAAAAGTTAGGTATACAGGTAAGAAAATGAAACGATAATAATGTCGCTATTAGTAGGTACTCATGCAAATAAAATGTCTTATGTTGCACTGCTTTTCTATACAATTCCCATTACATTAGGTACCTACAAATATATCGAAACCGAAAACATTGCAAAAAGTTGATGCCAATTCTCTATGCTACCTGTTACTAATTCCCTCTTGGCATTTTCTTTGTGAGAAACCACACAGTGCAATGTTTTTATAATTCTCAGAACTCCTGTAGCTATTGTCGGTCCCACTTCTTTATTCACGTTTTCTTTGATACTGTTCAATTTGTATTCAATTTTCAATCCTGATGCTTTAATTATTTGACGCAAAGACTTTCAATTGATGTGTAATTAGAACTTCTAAAGAAAAGCAATTTCCGGAGAAATTCGAGCAAACAGAGATTGCTTTTATATTTCATTCTTATTCTAGCTATGAATGAACATCTCTGCTTTTCTAAACTTCTTTTTGTACAAATACTACAATAATAAGAATACAATGTAATTATTGAATGTTGAAGTTTCCTATTTTTATTAAAACTTCACTTAAGATCGAAACACAGATGTTACACTTTCATACTGCTTCTCCTATATTTACCATGTTTGGCACAATATCAATACACACATTTATTTAGGTAAATGGGTACGCCATCAACTTGCCAAAAGTACCTTTACCTATAATATGAGAACACAAAACTGTATTTTTTCTAAGTACTACATCTCGAATTTCATCTTCTCAATACTGTGAGTAAACAAGTACTGGTACAGTAGCTTCTTTACTGGCGCACTCAAATTGATGGTGACTATGTCTACTTGCCAATATTAATTTAAATGCACTTTGGCACATAATATTCTATTTTACATGCTGCAAGCTATGACGCTGTTGAGCTTGCTGTGGAGTGAAATTTCCTTCGGAAAACCATGTATGTGTGAAATAGCCGATTTAAATTGATGGAAACAACTCAAGCGGAATATCAGCAGAGTGCCAGGCATTACTGATTGTGATGTGACGGTTATTGAGAGTAGAGTCTATAGAGTATAATATGAAATACTCGTGGCATTTTGTAATATATAGGGATAATAGTGAAACAGTTTTTATGACATTGTTGTAAAGTAGTCGTCTACGCTTTAACAAACTGTCACATCCATCCACCCCCGCACTTTTCATAGAGAACATGAGAGGATTAATAAATAAATTCTACCCCTTCAAACTGAACACTTTTTCTGTTCACCAAGGCTGAAACTTGAAAGCTGAAACTAGTGCAATGCACTATATTCAGTCCCAAAAGACATAAAATTGTATTATTTCTCAGAAGTTATGTGACAAAGACAAGTGGGTGGTAAAAGGTAAACAACGCGTGAACATTTATAGACAGATATTTGTATAGATTTAAGAATCGTTCACATACATCGAGAGTGAATGCATGAAATGAATAAAAAGTAGTATTACCTGACAGACTTTTTTCGTATGGAATAATACAGTACAATGTACAATAGATATTACACCTTTTAGACTTCTAGATTTCTTAGAATGATAAATTCATTTCCCTCATTAATTATTTTAATATTCACTCATTCAATGAACAGTTAAAAACAATTTAGAAAGAATAATTGCATTTAAAACTCTGTATAAACTTCAGAATTTCTATACAGCAATAGAAAGGATAGATATAGAATTTTAAATAATATATTAATAGGAGTTTACAACTCCTATAAAAAGTCTCGTCCTCATATTATAATAAATATTTAGAGGAAACTACTCAAAATTTCCTCAATTTAAAGTTTAAATTGCTCTTTTGCTTCAACCACATGCAGTTATTCCGACATCATATTGATTCCATGAATAAACTGACCTATTTCCACAATTAAACTTCCTGTCGTTTGCTTTGTACATAAATTAAAAATCCACGAATGAGTAAATATTTTATTTTGCAGATATTGTCATTTCAGCTACCAACTGTAAGTTTGCCTTACTTAGAAGTACATAATAAAGTTGATGATGGCTATTTGTTACAGTATAGTCATAGTCTAGGCAGCAAGCTATCATGATAATAAATGATTCTATCAAGAGCAGCAGCAACATTGTTCTTCCTCTGACAATGCAAATACACGGTGGTAAAACCTTACAATCATTAATTTATCTATTTGAATAGATTCTGAAAATATTTTACAGCTTCCTACTCTCATCTTAAATTAATTTCAACCAGTGACTCATTTTTGAGTGGCTACATTTTTACGGTTATTTTATCAACATTTGTACCTAACGTCAAAAATCTGTTGTAGACAAATTCAATTTCCATGACGCAACAATATAGAACAGCAGCTATAACAGAAATTTGCCTATCTGCATGTTGGATATTATAAGTTTCCAAATAAAATGGTTCATACAATATCATTGCAAATACAAGAAAATAAATGCACCCCTGCCTGTCCCTTTTAGCTATAGTAAAATAACTCAGATTAATGTTAAGTACAGATACTACGATAGCATTAGTACTAGTACTAGTTTCCTATATAGACTATAGACACATAAATGTATGGTATTGCAAAACCTATTTCAAATCTTTCTGCTCTCACAAGGAAAGATGAAGTGGTAATGCATTGTTATTTTCACCATATAAAGGAGAATAATAAAGTATACCTACTGATTTTATAGTACAAGGATGATCAATGTAAATAAATATATTTATATGGCTTAACTAATACAACAGTAATACCCTGAACATCTATATAATACTCTTTGGGATATTTGCAGTAGTGTCTCAACAACCACTCTGTACACAACAGCATGGATTAATCCTACCACCACTGCACTGCCACACCAAGCAATTGTCAAACCGCAGTAGCAGATGGGAATAATATCTGTATTTTAAACGTCACTACATGGTGTGAATTCCGACCACGGACATCAAATGTGCCAGTGCTTACTGCTACAGATATGATTGATTGCATAAACAATCCAGCACAAAATGTACGAAACTAACCTAGGAGCAACAAAGAATAGTACTAGGCATTAGGTATACGTGATGTGTACGATTCGAGTCAGTCTCATCTCGCTGAATGCGTTCATACACCGTAAATGATAGAATTTCAACGCACACACTTACAAACAAATAATGCACCTATAATGCAAAGTTAGTAAATTACATTGCGGTCTTCACATAATATTATATGACTCCACTGTGCGCAATACATATTGATGACACTTGCATGTCTCATGCCTGCTGGTTGAAGATTGTAAATATGTAGATGGAAGTAAAAGCTCTTGACGAGTATTAAATTATAATACTGATGAGAGAGAGATACTTCAACATCAACGTATTCTTTGAAACACGTTGTTGGTTGAGTTGAGACGTCCCCGAGTTTGATTTCTACTACACACAAAAGAAAGTTGGTCAGTGGGCCACAAAAATCATGCGACAGAAATGAATGTCCATTGAAGATTCTTAAGATCGCTAAGGGAATACACAAAAGAGCGTTATCTTCCCTGTGGTTATAAGTGCAGCGTGATTGGTGTATAAATACCATAATACACATTTGCTTTTGCTTATTCATCGTTACAAGTCGAGTTAGTAACCAAGATGGAATTTTGCATCTCCCAGATGCCAAACTAGCATTGTATAGATTTTATATCTGCATTATTAACCGTAATGAGGCCCACCGTTGTTAAACTTAAAGAGCTGAACAGTTGCTACTGAAAGTTTTTACTTTTCTATATTTTGCATATGGTATCTAAGTTCTATATTATATTTTGCCAATGGTAATTGGATGCATTTTTTATTGCAGTATATTTATTCTAGTATTCTATTCGTTTGAATGTAGATGCATATATATTATTACAAAAAGCAATTTTGTTGAATACAAGCAGTGAACGGTGACATATATTAAAGCCAAGAGGTTACGGCAGAACGAAATACTGAAAGGGAATGCAAGAGTGTGTTCAAAATGCAGAAAATTAAAACGAGCTCAAAATCATTTTTAGTGAATGGTAATTTAGATTTAGACTCAAAATCTTATCAATCAGCTACAAATATTATAACTCCTTTATCACGTACAAATTTTTATATATAAAGTACCTTCTATATTTTTCTTTGGATTACTGTGCGAAAGAAAAAATCAATTATTGTACACACTGATTTCAACAAAATCAACAAAGTGTAACATTCTTAATAGGAGTACATTATGCTGTATTCATGAATTTAATATAAGTCTCCGTTTCAGTTATCTCAATTTTTATCTGCTGAAAACTGATAATTGATACAATGTATAGAGGCAAACAAAATCGTAAAACATTTGTAAACAAGAACACAGAATAAATATGAACACTACATTTTAAAGACGCTACTAAGAACTTGGTAATAAAAAGCACGATTTAAATAGCACACTTACAAATGTTAATAATAAAATACATAATAAAAAGTGTTACATAATAAAAACAAATTTACTACTGACTTAACGTGGTAAGGATGTAATTTATATACTGTTTATGTATATACAATTATTATGCGGCACATTTAATATTGATTATTTCAGCTTGTACATTTGTTTGACTGAATACAGATAATAATATTATGTGATGTTGTCAACAGTCTAGAAGAAGGCATAGAGAACGAATACTCAAGTTACAATCAAAGTTCAGTCCAACAGGCTGAGAACATTCATACAACATCATATTCATATAATAACGATAATAAATTGCGTCAGAGGAGATGTTATTCTACCTTTTACATCTACACTAAATCTTGTACAAATTATAATGCATAAAAACGAATATAAATAGGACAAGTTTGTCTGAAAATTACAGCTAATCCTTGCAAGAAAATACTATATTATTTATAAAGTTTTTTTCTTTGTTAACAAACAAAATACAGAACATACACGTACAGTATTTCAACATGGGTTTCTGTTTCTGTTGTTAGCGTAATATTACCGCACTGTATCAAATAGTAGGTCAAAGAAAATGTGAAATTTGAAAGCATTTAAAGACTAATTGTTTTTGGTTTAAGTATGATTACCATTACTTGTTAATTTATCCTCATTGGTCAGTAGAAGAGTAATTCTAAATACATGTCTCATTTTATAGCTTCATTTAAAACACATCAGAGCGATTGTCTTTAAAACCTTCCTAACATATCTTATAGAGTGTTTCCATTTATGTAAACACTTTTTCAGAATTGAGAACTAGGAATATAGACCATCCAAGTAAAGACCTATAAAATAAACCTCTTTACACTCGAACACGCTATTAAAACAAGAAACATACATAATGGGCAATAATCGATCGTTTCTTTCTACTTTTTGTAAATACTTTCTACTTCCTACCTAAAAGTTTAGTGTAGGTATTAAATACAATTTTACAGTACTAGAATATTCGGAAATATACATCAATGCGGACGAGTTAATACAAACAGATAATGTTTTTCCACTTTATGTTAAAATGCCCAAATAGCCAATTACAACAGCTTCATGGGTTTCCATCGAACAACGCTTAAAAATAGAATAACAACTTGATTTGTACTAAAAGTCCATCGTAATGTACAACCCACGCCAGTAGGAACACAATAATGTACAAACTATACAAACAAACAAGTACGCAACGCAATAAATCCTGACCATTCAAATTCATCCCCTACATAAATAAAGCAATGTAATCATACGTCGTAAAGCGAAATAATAATAATCACACAACCCTTCCAACCTTATAAAAATAGGAAGTTAGCAAAAATCCAAGCTGTATGTCAATCATCAAAATCATCATCACTCTCTTGCTGCTGGTTGAAATAAATCATACATCTAGTGCCCATTATTTAGCAGCAGTAGCCACAAGCTATGGTTGCGAACTAACTAAAAACACCAACTGAGACTTTGGAAGGAGTATCATATTTTACTACGCATAATATTAATATTGCTACTATTTATACATATCATGACTATGAATGACCAACTGTGCTATGGGAAAATTATATGAACTAAAAAAGTCTTACTTACGTACATCCTCATCCTGGTACAATTATGTTGCTAGGCTGCTTAATAATATTACAGAATCGTTTGTCGGACTTCACGATTTATTTACGAAGAAAATCCTTCATCTTGTACTCCTTACTGTTATTATATTATTCTGTTACTACACAACATGGAGCATAATAATAGTGCATATTATTGCATCCCTTTTTATTTATAATCTAATCAGACCATGGTAGTCTTACAGTCGACTTCTTAGTTTAGACAAAATAAATAATATTACATACCCCATATATATTAAATCTCTTCATGCTTCCTACACACTAATCCACATGAGTCACATTCTCCAATATTGTGAATTATGAATGAGACTTGTTTATAAACATTTATTTTGCTGCGCACTTGGCATTTGCTTACAATTAAGTTTGAGAGCAAATTACACCAACAATTTATATAACGAAAGTGCAATTAAAAATTAAATATCATGAATTAATATAGCAATATGAAGTTTTGGCATAGTTTATAGATTCTACACTAATCAGCAAGAAATAAGTGAGTGACATTAATAAGCGAATAAACTATGTATGATTATTTGTACATGTTATGTATGTACATACATGTTTTATGGTGCCTATATATAAGATACGAAATACTGCCAGTGTTCGCAAAATTCGCAGTACATCCACATCTGTGAGTATGGTTGAACAAATTCATTTTCTTCCAGTTTTCTATTAATCCACGTCTAAGCAAGCATTAAGCTACTACGTGCATTCATTCAACAACTCAAGCATTATTATAATTATCTCATACACAGGTAGTAGTGTGATTACTGATGGATGGTGAAAAAGAGAAACTTCCAAAGAAATGCGGAATTATTTATTGTAAACTATAATTAAATGTGAACACAATGGTTGTACTTCGTTCTAGTACTACCATCCGTTGCTATATCAGATGTGTTTTAACAGTCTTATTATCAATAGCTTGCACTAGTCAAGTCTTCAAACAATAGAACCATTACACATGTAAATTCTTTAGCTAGCTCATTTTCATTGTCATTACAGATATTACTAGTCTACTGTCTACATGTATAGATAATATTGCACATTCTGAGTTGTTTTCTATAAATGCACTTTATATGACTTCAGCTATGGCTTACTTATTTCTGATTACAAGTAAAAAGCAAATATTATTAACTATTAACTCTACCTTGAATAACTTTTTTAAATATTTACATGTTTTAAATGCAAAAAACTATTTTTAAACCTACAAATTTTGAAAGGGTAAGTACAGTGTATATACCATATCACATTTAAATGCAAAAACTTACGAAGTACTACAAAATATATAATAATGAATACTATAACAAAGTGTAGAAATAACATACTACAACGTTGACATGTGAAACGCAAAAATTGTTATTTTTCAAAGGGTGTCAACAGAATAAGTAAGGAGTAAAAGCCAAATAAATGAAACTAATTTTCCTGTCGCATGTATTCATATCATGGTATTATATTCCAGCAAGTTGTTAAATCAGCAATTTCCTCCAGTTGTCTGAATTACATGGATATAACCTGTGAAGATCACACCCACCTGCAATCTGCAATGGAACATGCCGTGCGTGCACGTGCAAACTTTTGAGCTTTGTGTACACAACTGACACTGGCAATCCACATCGAGCAAACACAGTTGTCTCGTTGTCTGTCACCAAACACATACTATGTACCTTATTCCTCCATACGTAGAATTTTAATTGTATATAGCAATAATAATATACGTGAAACACGTCAAACTACCATACTGACATTGGTTTGCTTAGCTTCTAACTCGTGCAGAAACGTGCACTTTGGACATTGTTACATATTGAGCTTTTATTTGAACGTTTCTGTAAAGTAGTTCAAACGAAATTTGCATATATAACAATTAAATAAGTAAAATCTGCATTACTGTGTTCTCTCGCCGCAATCAATAATGAAATTGGTTGGAAAACTTGACAAAGCGTGAATTGTTATGAATAAAATGCGTCATTGGAGGAGAACAAAGTTATTAGAAGATAGAAAATCATGTTACAGCGAACTGCAACAACGAAAACGGTAGCAAACTCAAGTGATTCCATCATTTCCATCCATTGCACTACTCCTCCACTCCACGTAGGTGGGTTAATACTAAATACACATAGATAATGCTATTACAAAGCAGAGATAGAGTTGAAGTACTTTGTAAGTCAGACTGAGCATATTGTTGTAATAGTTATAAAATGTATTCTGTTTGCTTAATCAATAATACACTATCAATATAAATGACATTGTAATACAATGTTTGTAAGTAGCATGCTGGGATTCCGACAAAAGGTTAATTATTTATTGATCATCAGGAATCAGTTTGTCAACGTGTGGGGACGCTGCAACTACAACTACAATATTTCTAATATGACCATAATATTTTATCCAGCAGGCGATTCTTCGACATTCGAGAGATTAATAATAAAATGGAAAATATTGAAGAACTGTGAACTGACTATGAACTACGGAGGAAATAAATAATAATTATTTGATGTAGCTGGTGTCTGATACTACTTCTGTCAATGTGATGCTTTTCAAGCCATTTGGTTGAACCATTCATCGATATACTTAATATTCGGAACACACAGAGATAGAGATACACAACGACAACACGACATAACGCTACTCCACATTGACACTGAAAGAGTGACTGAGACAGACAGAGTCAGAGAGTAGTGAGACAACATTATCTTCTGTTTCTATCTATCTCTTTCCTTTTTTAACAACCACAGTCCTTATGTACTTTGAGATTATGATTGTGAGACTGTCATTGCGTATTTTGGATGTACAATTATTTTTTAAGTGGATATAAATAGATATTTGATATAAATGAACAAACTGTAAACAGACATGTCTCCAAAATATTGCCTAATTCTAATTAATACTTTGTTTTATGCCTTTTATCAATTACACTACACGTTACATTAATTTCAAATGTTGTTATGTTATTACTTTATACGAATAAAATAACTATGAACTAGACAGCTAATATTATTATTTCAATTTTCCACATTGGAGAAGCAACATTTTCACTAATTTTTAATTTTCTTTGGTCTTACGTCTTATGGGAAAACTGAATTACAAAAACTTACCGGATTTTAGATCCAAATACGAGAATGACTTAGAATTTTCATTGATTCCATTGGGAAAGATGAGAAGCGGAAATATGCCACTGAGACCAACCATCATGCAGCCAATAATGGAGTAAACCCACTTTTGATAGTCCGCTGACACTTTATCAACAACATCGTGAAGGATGTACTCGTAAACACTGGACGAATTCGATGCACCACTGATGAAGGGCCAGAAATTTGTGAAATTTGTGTACAACTCGGAATCCAAACTCGAAGCCATTTTTGACACTTTTCTGACTGGAACTTTTCAGAAAGACAATCAAAAATTCAAACTGTCTCCAGCTGTGTTTGTTTACTTTAACTATTTGTACTTTTTTCTTCAGTTCATGGGTTTCCACAACAACAGCAACCCATAATGAGTTAACTCTCTTGGAGATCGTCTATGTTGTATTCACGTCTTCTACACGGTAAAAAATCAGTTTCTGATGATTACATTACCACGGAGATCGTAGTCAGCGGAGAATGGAGCAAGAGCATGGAGCAAAAACGCAAGACTTAAGGATTCAATATCACCAGCAATGTGATAACACTATATGAAAACAATACCAAGTAAAAAAACAATTTATATTACAATCAACTATTTGTCTTCAGCAGCAGTGTGACTGACACCAACCAAAACACTACTAGAATATTTCAATAGCTTTCTCTCTAATTTCTTATTTTGCCTGTAACCACAAAATACTTTTGGGTTGATATTACACAAAACTATATCCTATTATATTCTCCCTTCAAAACATGCAAACTTATAGATATGATATAGAAAAATGTTAACGTTGATCGAATAATAAAAAATATTCGGACGCTACTACAACCAAATCGAGAAAATAGATCTAACCAGAATTTAATTATTGGCTGGTTACGTACATGAAATTAAGATTACTGTTTATTAAACTTACAACTTATGAATTTTATAATGTTTATAACCTCACTTCGTTCGACGGTCTCTTATAAGTCTCTCGATGTACTTGTTTCCTGTTCAACATGTATTCTACAACATGTGGATTGCAGGCTGTTATGTGAATACACGCGTTGGGTTTCACAGACAAGAAAAGACTGACTGCACCGACTGCCTCAGCATCCACAATTGTAGTAGTTTCGTTTATTAGGCTCGGTAGCTTTAGGCGAGTTGCTGGGATATTTTGTGGTTGAAGTTGTGTATGTGTTGCTGTATGTGTTGTAGTAGTTGTAGTTTCTGTGTGCGTGTAGCCAGAAACGAGAGACGACAGACTCGACCGTAGGAGAATATACGTGTACTTTGTGTGGTTACAATTTTACATACATATGTACATACAAGCAGTCAGCAGTTTATTAGAGTGCGAGTGGAGATGTGGAGGTATGTACATCAAGTACATCTAACTGATTTTAACTCTTTATTAACTAAGTAGCGTCAGCTACTTTATATTAACGTTCAATCCGTCTGTATGTCTATCTATCTATCTCTATCTCTCTCTCCGCCTGTTGTGACTCTATATCGAGTGTCCCAATTTAATTTGGAATTTCTCTAAGGACCCCAATATAATATGACCTCACCAAACCATAGCTAGTACCACTTCGACCCACAACTATTCTTTGGGGTTCAATGAGATATGTTTCCAAATCGACTCCCAATCATCAAAACAACTTAAATATTACCTCACAGTACCCCAAACTTGTTTTACATCACCCCAAGCTTGTTTCATATCACCCCAAGTTGACCCAAATGTGTCTCTCGTCACTTCCAGTTTTCCTAAATTATTTGCAATTTTGACAAGATTAGTTTTTACAACAATGCAACTGACAGCAGCAGCTTTGATACCAAAACAACTGGCAACGCAATACAATAGGACACATTATTTTGGGACACATTGGAATATAATGGGAGAAATACTATTATATTGGACAACTTGGGGTACAATTGGGCAAATTGGGTTGCAATGGGACAAATACGATTGCTCTTCACAAATTGAGGACTAAACTATGTTGCAAACCACTGACGCTACTTTTTTACCTGTTTATAACAGTTTATTTCCATTTAATCACAACGCAACAGTATAATATAAACAACACGACACAAGTAGAAGGCAAACCTAAGGTTCTTTTGCTATTTCAGCCGCTTAGCCGTTGTCTGATACTAATCTTAAGCTGACTGAGCTGTAGTATTGAGTTGAGTATGTGAATCTGTGTATTGTGGGGGTTGAATAAATGTTGCATGAGAATCAAGTTAATTTAGTGTTAATGTGTTAAAACTTTCTTGGGCTCTATCTACAAGTAAATTCGTGGACTGCTTCAGCTGGGTGATTGCAATGCAAATTAGATTTCAAATAGCAGTGTAACTAGAAATTCATTTTTATAGAGGTGGCGGTGACTGGTGAGCAAAATTAACATTTGTGCATATGCAATAGATACATATTATTATGTTCTAACTGATAGTTAGGTTTTTAATTATGCAAATCATTTAAAAACTTTTAAGCTAAAATTTACGACTCACTTTACTACTATCCGACTGGGAAGTGGGAAGAAGTTACAAGCCAAAAATATCAGTCATTTTTCACACATTGTTTTTCTGAACGTTTTAGCCAAATCATAGTTAAAATTGAAATACTTATTTATTTGATAATAAAAAGACCCATTTCGAACCCATTGAACCCAACATGGGTTCTAAATGGGTCTATTCGCTCTCACATCGCGCAAACGCGAAACAGATGTTACGATTATGCTTTTTTTAAATTTTACTACGGTCGACGTTTATGGCGATGAGAAAACCGACGATTTAAGTACTTCTTGGGTTTGCCTTCAAAAGTAAACAACTGATAAAAATAGTGGTAGAATTAAATATAATGGAATGGAATCCGCCATCGTTCAGGTTAAACTTCAAGCCATAGACAGAATGCAGTTTCGTCAAAGATAGTAAATACGAGGACACTGACTGGCGACTGATCGGTTTGAACGATTCTTTCTGTGTTAAAGGTTTATATATTATGTCAACTTATAGTAAAATACAATGCATTTTATTTGTACATGAAATGACCCTTCCTCTTAAGCTGTTGCTTGCTGCGTGATGTGAATGAATGTAACCTTCATGGAATTGTCCGTAAATATTATTGTTGTGCTCACGTAGGTAAAGCTAAAGAAATTGTAATAAGGATTTTCAGAGTATAGATATGACCACATTGTGTAGGTTGATGTGCATAACAATTAAATTTTGTTGTATTATTCTAAGTTGGTTACGTAGCGTAAGCTTTATTAACTTTCTTAAGCTGGTTGCATGGAAACAAAATGTCCTGTTTCAGAATATAAACATACGTAGTGTACTTACAACGCAGCATGAGTTATTTTAGTCTTTGCTAAACTACTGTTTCAGTGCTGTCTGTCAGTTCATCTGTACATACACGATGATAATTCAAAAACGATGTGAGATAATTCACTCAAACCTAGGCCAGTAGGCCATAGTATTATAAGATAGTGGAAATTGTGTAGACTGCCCCCGTACACGTTTGAATTTATCGACTCTTGTTGCAGAGAATGGAGAAAGTGTGAAACCAAAAGACAAAATTAAATATGTCGACTTAATTTTGTAGTACTACAATGACGCAAGGCAATGGTATACCACTATGTAACAGTTAAATTTATAAAGCAAATACATTACGACAATTGAATGTTATGTATTTATATTTTGTAACAGTGGTGAGATCTTTAGTCCCATTGTTTTAAATATTTCAACATTACGATTGTTATGTACACCAGGTTCTGCAACGGTTTATTTGATTTTATAATAGAAATTATGCTAGTTAGTACCATCAACAAGAGAACTAATAAGCCGGTCAACACCGAGTGTAGCGAAACAACGAAGTTACATAATATTTAAAAACATTGATAAAATGACACTTATTTCGTAGTTTGTTAAGATGTAATACACTGACTGTTAGTCGACGACTTTGAAGGAGAAAATCATTTCAGCTTTTTGAAAACTTACGTATAATTTCACTTTACTTTCGTTTGAAGAAGGAGGCACGGTCTTGCTGGCGCCAGTGCCCTTGGTTCGATTTGTCTCAAACTTGACACAGAGACAGTCCATGACATGTACATCAACTTTGACTTTACCTCAAAAAAAGTTACCGAGCCGTTTGACCTCTGAAGGTCATTGAAATATAGGGGTTAGGAGTGCCTTTGGCTCGATTCGTCGGAAACGTTGCAGATAGATAGTCCAGATGACCCTGATTAAGTTTGAATTGCTCATAGGCATTGATATTACGTATCTTCTCTATCATACTATCCCACCCGGACTCCGCCGGGTCCGCTTGACCCCCCCTAGAACCAGTCCAAGATTTGACCCCCCTGGCCAGCCGAAGGCTGGCCAGGGTATA
>JABASD010004909.1:0-13983 GCA_019776165.1 Pogonognathellus flavescens | reverse complement strand
GCCCCCAGTGCCTCCCTCTCGGTACGTCCTTGAGAAAATTAATATAAAATTTGGGCTGAGGGTATGTGTTTTTAGGTTAAATCGAAGGACAATAATATATTATGCTAGGTACATATGGATATAATATTGCTGACTATTAATATGCCTTTGGCAAAGTAAATGAATCATATTTAAGCTGCAAAACTCCATATTTTCCCAAATAATAATTTATTCAAATATTTAATCATAAATATGCCTGCTGTACAACTACAATTTCAGTTAATTAATAAAACTATTAATAACTTACTTGAAGATACCTACGTAAATATATCAGTGCAGATTTTGTGAGTGTGATGTTAGACATAATGGTTTAGTGTGGTTAGGTATAGAACTTCAAATTTGACACGTTACATGTAATTAAATCGCTAACAATCAAAAGCCTTGACAGTTTACAGAATACAATTTTCATTAGTATGACATTCATTAATATCTAACGCATTGAATGTGTTATTACAATACCGAATATGATTTTAAAATAGTGAACAAATAAGTACATATGTCAGCGTCAGGCTAATGGATCCATCGGTCTAGGCCAATGGATCCATTGGTCTAGGCCGATGTACTAAGTTTTGAATTTATAACATATGCATCATTTGTTCTGAATTATATCAAACATTCAGCGACCTTGCTACTACATTATTCGTGCCTAACATCTTGATATTACTACTACCCTTTTCATGAAATGGAAAACATATAATATCATCAAATGATGGTCAGGGAAGGTTGAACCTTCATTTCATAATATGTTTTCCACTTCATGAGAAGAGTAGCATTATCAAGATGTTAGGCCCGAAATATGTAATAGCAAGGTCGCTGAATGTTTGGTAAAAACTTCAGAACAAATAAAGCATGTTTAAAGCCTGAAGTATAGCATTAAGTGATGTCGAAAGTTCGAAACTGAGTCCATCGGACTGGGCCAATGGATCCTTTGGCGGATCGACCAATTGGACGCTGGCACATATACTATAGTTTACGACGTTAATGTAAATCTAATGCATAAATTAATGTAATATGTAGTTAACGTAAAGTTCACAATTACTTAGCACGAAGTAATCTATTATAAGCCATTATAATTAGGGGTGCGCATTTATAATATTATTTTTTAATGGTTTTAATAACAATTTTACTCTTAATAAGCCAGGTTAAGAATTTTTGCATTTTTCAATTTTGCGGAAAAATGAAAAATTTGGAAAAAATTGAAGTACAGACTTTTAAACTACAATCATTTCTCCTGGAACAGAATAAATCTGCATAGAAAATCGCACGCAAAAAAATACAGTGCAAACCGACTACACAAAGCATTTAAAACTAAAACTTTTGCATAATAGCATAATATCTCTGACATTTAGGTGACCACACCGCGTATTTATTTCATTTTTTAAATGTAATTGATTTGGTGTTATATTCTAATCTTTAACAACGTCACTGGCAACTGAGTACATGTTATATCATCACATACCAAATAATACCGAAAAAGCAAAATCCGTCAAAATAATTAAAGTTGACATATTTATCAAATTATTAATTAACTATTAATAGATATTCTAGATTATATTTTCTAATATTTACCTTTATATTACATATTATATAATGGATATATATTATTTGTGTACATATGAATTAAATTTTAATTAATTACATAAATCTGCATGTAGACTGTAGTTATATAAGAAACAATAGCGTGAAGCAATGGGCAAATTATCCGCTGTTTTATGTAACGTCATAACACTTAATGAGAAGAACAATCACAGTGTGTGCGTATACCTTGTTAGCTTTTTTTGAAAACAATTCTTTATCTCTCAAAAATGGCATACCGTTTTTGCTGCGTTTCAATCACAAAGCATGTACTCCTCACAGAGAAGAAATAGCAGACCTAAAACTGGGAAGCGAAAAATTGACCGTTAAAAATTGAGGTGGCTGCTCAAAAAAATTCGACATGGGCCAAATAATATTGTGTACGCTTACCCGGAAGCGGGTTACAGATTAATTACCATAATTAAATTTTAAGCATTTTTTTAATTTTCATATTTAATTAGAATGTTTTACCAACATCTAATAGTAAGATGGTTTGACGCACATACAACATTTTAATTAGTTTAGTTTTAACATGTAAATTCCTAAATGGGTAATTACAAACATGTAGTACAGGCAGTTGACGTAAATATAGTTTTATTATTAAATATTAATTATTAAACTACTTTCTAAATATTAGCATGAACCCACAAAGTAGTGGCTCAACATATTTTGGTTGCATAATATATTTATTATACTGTTTTAAATTACAGATTTGTTCAGCTTTATATTATTGGTCTGTTCAAACATTTCCATGCAACCGCAAACTTTCGATTTTAAACCTATTCATCGTCTCCATCATACAATTAATATACCTGACGAATTGTAATTGAACTCTATCCCTACCAATTTAAACAGCCATGCCCATTACCCATCTTTGTATGCATAGTAGGATTTTACTTTAAAATGGAAACTGCTATATACAGATTAATTGCCGATTGTCCTTCTACGCCAATTCCCCTTACAGTTACAATAACTTTGTAAATTCTACCTCTAGGGAGTTTTAAAATGATTTTATTGGATCCTTTACCAGCATCAGCATTTTTTAGCTGTTATGACTCCTTCATTAGTTTAGTATAGCCATAACAGATTTTAATACTTACCTAATATTCACATTTTGACGAGCCAAGATTGGGAATCTTGTGGAACAAGAAAAAAGAAGACAACCATTCTTTATATTATAATATTATGCTAAATTTACGTTCAAATGACATAATTCTGTTCATGACAGAATTAACACCATTATATTTTAATGAACATGTTAGGATGGTACCTTTAATACTAACCAGTATTTATATACATATACATTTTATTATTATTCAGCGCGAAATTTTACTAATACTACACAACGCATTTACTATTAGTATAATTTAATATTTGTTCTTAAAATACAAGAACTGTGTTTTCTATGTTCATTTTTTTCAATTGTTGCAACAATTGTTATTCAATATGTACATGTAGGGGTCGAATTGTGCATGAGCAAAGAATTTCATAGTGTGCATCAGAAACATCGAAATATTGACATCGAAAACGGAGTGCATCATTAATTACACCGTTTGAAATATTTACAACAGTCAGAATACAATTATCCGATCAGTTTTATTTTAAGCGTTCTCACTTCCCCATTGTATATTATATTGTGTGTAATCACCAACCAGTCAGGTGGGAACATGAATCTTCCACAGAATACGTATCCTGAATAAAATGTAATTTAAATTATTCCATTTGAATTTGCATTTTGTAAAGAAATAGTTTGAAATTCAACTCGGCCTGAGCTAAGCAGTGTTATAAAATGAAAACTTCATTTGAGATTTGATCAATGGAATGCATAGCAACTGATCATTCAATTTTCAAGTCTAGAATATATTCAATTTCTTTGACATTAAAAAGCATTAAAAAAATATGATCTAATAATATATTTGTGTAGAAATTGTCTACAAATTCATGTCATTCCTACCAACGACGAAACAGAATCGATGTATTTAATTAAAATTGAGGATGGGAATGTTTTAATATTCCTAGTCAGAATATTTTACTGGAGACACATAGTCCGATTAATGTCTTTCATGTTAATGTAACAGGTAATTTAAAATACATTTTAAACTAATAATCGCCATATCGCTAAAATATGTGTGAATACTGTTAATCAACTGAAACTGCAACACACCGGCAACTTATTATTAGGATATTTAGATTTGTCAATTTATTGAGTCCTAGCCCTACCAAATATTTGCGTATCTATAATGGGAAGATAGGCGTGTATATTCTACAAGATATATAAGTACAAGAGAAAATATTTATTTGGTAGGATACGTATCATGTACAAGTCACGTACTCACTAATCAGATTTCTTAGCACACCTATCCATTACTTAATGCCTATATACCTAAGAAACATTTTGTAGGTAAATCACCTTTCCTGATTTTGGATCTAGATTTATGGTAGTAAATATAGATAATAGACTAGCACTAGGACTAGAAAAAAATCCCTTTTTCTAGAATCTAGCAACATTCTACTCAAAGCTCTTTTATTATGATTCCATACCTCGCCATGGGTGGACTACCTCCAGGGAGGGGGGTTGAATACTACTTTACATATTTATGCCATTCTAACCTACTCCACGTACTTTAAGTTAATTAATGATATTATTTAATAACAAATTTCAAAATGTAACTCACGTCAGAGACCATTGTTAAAATCATCTTATATTCTCGTGTGCAGTATTTGGAATTGATGTGCTACAATTCCAATAAACCCACTTTCAAAAAACAGACATAAATTATATTTCTGTATATTATTATTATTAGCTTAGAGAATGCTGAGTCGTCAAAACTGAAACAGAACTTAAATCTAATCGCTGTATCAGCTTAAGTTTTAAAATATGTGCAAAGTTTTACAGTGGTCAGACAAAAAAATTTTATTGACCACTCCGAAACGTAATCAGAATACCTTCAGCTTGTGATATGGAAGATAGTTTATTAAAAATTCAGAATGAATAGGTGTACCAAAACCAAAAGCGTTATGAACTCCAATAAAACCAAGTAAGACAATTTTATAAACCACCTCGAAGCGGAAAAATTGTTTATGGCTAAGGTTTTGCAAGGTAAAGTATTTTACACAATTTTAATATTATCACTTTACACTAGTTCAAAGGTCATAAAATTGCACAGTAACTAGTGGCAATGGTGCCAATGTTTAATCCTACCCTTGTATTAAAGATTTTCTGTATATTTATAAAAATTCCGGCAATAATTATAATTATTATCCGTGTGAAGTCATTATAATTAATCATTATATTTTGGTAAACACCAAGATAGCATATTTCTGCAACCTAAAAGCATCATGAGGAATTGCAGATTTTGCAATAAAAGTGTCATCTATTTGTAAAAGTGGTTGTGAGAAAGTTATTATTAGTAGTATTACGCACTAATTGAAAATCTCCACAATTAAAATCCCTATCAGCCTTATGTCAATGATTCTAAGGAAAATCGAACTTTAACGATAGCCTTCGAACAAATCAGTCCGACGGCCGATTTTTTTATTTGCTAGAGAAGGGGTCAAAAGCGTTGATAAAGTAGAACATTAATAATAAGTACACTATCATCCAATGTCAAATGTCCAACTCCATTAGAGTTTATTATTTGGCCGATCAACGTACGATTCCTTTTATTTCTCCCATGCTCTATTGGTTTATATTGACTATTTGACCTTTTTGCCATATAAAATTCCTTACTGGGGCTAAACGTAAGAAATGCTATTCGCTTTACATCTTAAATAGTCGCAAAACCAGATTGTTAAGCTTTGTATCACATGCCAAGGTGTTAAACCTTATTTTTTGAAAACAATCCACAGTTCTTTATTTACTTATAATAGCATCGTCCAGCCAAGTTTGTTGGCGACCAGGTGACTTGTGATTCTTGAAGTGTACGAAATGAAAACAGTATAATATGTACTATGTACATAAGGACATAATGACTCTTAATTAAATTTAAGTGGGCATTTGTTTATATCTGATATTTGTCTGATCACGTTTGCATGAACTTTACTCCTTTTCCCATATGACGCATCACATTGATACTATATACGTCAAAAATGATGTTCCAGGCAGAATCAAAGGTATACTTCAATACGATACGACTCCAAGGACAAGGTACACGCATGCATTGATTTTCCTCAGAATCCATAAAATCGGCTTAGGTATGTAATGTTCAGGAAACGAAAAACCCTTGATGTGGTGTGGGGTTTATTGGGTTTGGATGGGTATGGGTGGTCGAAAGTTAAAAACCTTTCCAAGTGGGTTTTGGATTTTTCAAACCACGCTGAAATATAAATAAGTTAATTTAGTTACTTAAATTCATTTGTATAAAATGTTTTAAATTTTTGTCATAAAATGTGAATCATAAATCTAATATTCATTTTAATTGCTTAGATTGTTATTAAAAGAAGAAATTAAGGTAATATGTGGCGAAAAAGGCAGTTAAATTTGAAATTACTGCTCTATTCTAGCTTTATAAAACCGATATCTAAAACCCATTACCCAGAAAAACCAAGTATAAGGGTTTTTCATATAAAACCCATGGGTTTTCGTTTCCTTGTAATGTTTAGTTTTGCAGATTTAAAAAATTACTTGCACATCCACTTTTACTAATAGAAGTAGATCCTTTTGTTATTAATTGTTGATTGTAAATGTAAGCCTTTTTACTTACATACTATTTAGTATTTAGATACACACGGATAATTACAGTCATACAATTATCATTATTAGCCTTACCTACATCAATATCCATTTAAGTCTATTGGACATTTAAAAACTAATTGGTCAGTATTGTTTGGACCAGTATACCTTTAAACGGAACATAATAAAATTATTATTGTATAGAGGTCACCTTCTGGTGGGTACATTTAAGTAGAAACAATTTCATCGTATTGTGAGAAGTTTTCAAAATCTCAACAGTATTTTTTCAGCTTTTTGATAAAGATGATAAATGATACAAAAAATCATGTGGTGTAATTTATAATTGGTGGAAACAATTATAGTGTTTCTACTCCAAACCCCAGGCTAGACTTTTTAGTATTTAAAAAAAGCTAAAACCGGAATCCACGAAGGAGTTGTTTAATATAATGCCTTCTATGTTGTTACCAGTAAAATGTGATTTTTTTATGAATATTTCAAACAAGTATTACACAAAGTTATATATAGTATACATTTATAGTATTAATGAGTGTAGAATTGAAGAAGTAGTTAGATTAATATTTACCGTACAAATGTGTAGCAACATTGTACAAAAATGCAATATACGAAGCGCAGGGTGGTAATAGCATATTATGCAAGGTGTCCGAAAAGTCACATGCCGTGCATTATTATTACTCCACCCCCAACAATTGCCAATGTAGTACCCATATTTTTTTAAATTTGTATTTATCCTAGGTACTTTCCAACTCATTTGTGCGCATTCATGAAGTCAGTTAATTAGTGGCAGCATGCAAATATTGTATATGAATTGGATAAAAAAAGTTTAAAATATCTCAAAAAGAGAAAGTCTCTTATTTTACTTTTACTTGCTAAACATCTAACACTGATAATAATATCTGAAATTACCCATCAGCCAATCTAGCTCCAAAGTGGCCAAGTGGCCCACCCAGCCTTGAGAAAATTCTTTACATTATGATCTTTCCATCATCCCTGCGCTACTAACAGTAAGTTTGAGTACCGTATTGCTGATACTTATTAGAAGCCGGGCATCGAATATGTCAAATCCATACTTGTGGGGTGAGGGCTTCTATTAAAGGGAGGCTTTTATTTATGAGTCTTGTAAAATGGCCGTGAACAGTGTATAATTATTGGCACTATTTCTATACGTCAAAAAACTTTTCTATAAAAATTATGACTATGAAAACTCTGAAAATTTGGTGAAAAATATGTCTACAATGTCCTTAAAGACTTATTACCTCCTACTCCAAAGATTCTTATACGAAGTTTTTTTCGGGACTTATAATTGACGGGAGCTTTTAATTTTAAATAGGCAAATTTACTTTGAGGGGCCTACTATTACAGGGAGGTTAGCAATAGAAGGGGATGCTTCTAATACCTAAATTACGGGAATGTCAGCAAAATTTCAAAACTTACCAAGGTTGTCTCAGCTAATCGAAATTACACTATCATCTACGTTATAATATCTCTGATTGGTTTTTCTACGCTAATACTGATAATATGTGCATTTAATTGATATTGTGCAGTATTTGAATAATTTGTATATGTTATAACATTATGCTAAACATGCATTCATAATAAATTATGAACATGAATCTGTTCATGCATAATTGTAAACATTTTAACAAAAGAGAAAATAATACACATTTTAGACGATTTTTTTAACAATGAAGTTTAGATAAATGAAACTTCTTTTTCATACCCCAATCAAGATGTTGACTGATTAAAGAGTAAAGTTTTGGTTGAAATCTTTTTCTGTTCAGAGCAAAGTACATAAGTTGGTTCGTTCAGCTTGTTCTCTTGTATGAGTCCGGAGGATTTGCATCTGGACATTAAAAGGGTCTCGGTCGCTTCCAGGTGCAGGTGTTATTTCATTCCGACGGAAGCAATTGAAGCAACAACAATCGTTAATCCAGTTGGATGAGGGTTGACTGGGTTGACCATTACCTCTTTGGGAATGAGTTGCTCCCGTGGCTCCAACGGCTCCATCATAACGGATTGTCTGAGTGTGAGAATGCCTTCTTCTATTCTGCATAGCGATAAAATCCTCCTCGTCAGTGCGGAAAAAGGAATCCCAAGGATCTTCATATGAATACACTGGAGAAGGCAAATTCTGACGGGATGACCTTTCCTCTTGGACACTTTCTAAAATAAGAACGATAAAATAAATGTGTATATTACTTCACATATATTTTCTACTTATTGTACACGGTATCCTTTAATTAATTTTGTGGTCCATTAAAATATATATGAATTACTTCATTGGCAAGCATAGTAAACGACAAAGATGAGTATCAGAAATATTTTTCTTAACATTGAATTGACTTAAATTAATAATTAACGGTTGGTAGGAACAATTGTGTACTTTTATGAGCTATTCGATGATTTCTGTGGAATTGAAAGTAGAATTGAAAATTTAATCTGAACATTTGAAGCTAAAGATATGCTTTATGATAATGTATTCTGATAACAGGGGCGTATCTACGTACGTGGTCACCGTGCTTGATCCCCCTCCCCCATATTCTGGATAAAAGGGATTGTTCAACAAAATTTGTGACGTTTGTTGAGCTTTTAGCCTTCCAGATGACTCGAGCCTTCCTATTACAAAATCCTAGATATAAAGATACGCCCGGCTGTGTTTTTGTTGTTAGAATTGTTTAAAATACTAAGACTTGCTACATAATTTCTTCGTTTCCAGTTCACATTTTTTCAAAAAATTAAAAGAGTTTCATTATGGTATCGTATATGTTTAGTCTATTTTCAAATTCTCAGATGGAAGTTTCAATTTGCCTTTCTATTCCAGAGAAATCATCGAATTGCTTATAAAAATGCAAAATTGGTTCTACTAACTGTAAAGTAGGAAAATAAAAAACAGTAACCTTGTCTGAGAGGAAAATAATTTGTGTGGTGGTTTATTACTGTAGTGTTTTGATAATGGCGTTCACCTGAATACGTATAATGCCTGGCTCCATACAGTAATTGAGGAAACGTATTTGTTGGAATGATGTTGCTCACTGGAGTGGTGGAACAACATGAATTGTATTGATCTCGTGGTACTACTGACGATTGCTGTCCAGAAGCCTCGGTTGGTTTCGACTCCGTTCTCATAAACTGCGGTGGTGGTGAAGGCGGACACTCAGAACTTTGAGCCATCCTAAGTCCAATTAAAGTTAGTCGTGAATCAGAAAGGAATTTTAATTCTTCTCCCGTTTGTTGCAGTGGTGATATGAAATATTGAGGTGTAGATTTTTCTGCACCCTCTTTCTTGCAGTCGTCTTCTGCGCCATCGCACTTTTCATTGCCATTTTGCTCTGTAACTTTCTACACGACATAGTTTGTAAGAAATACCGAATACCGTGTCATTTAATTAGGAAAACACATTAGAGGCGTCAAAATCTAAAGCATGTATTGCCCGAAATCATTAATTTAACACCAATAACAGAAACGTCAAAAATATAAACCTACTCGAAACCTTGTCCGAATATACATGTGCCTGCAAACTTAGAAGAACCTACTTTGTCTCCATTTTTTGAATTGATTGGATTAAAAAGTGTTCAACAAAGAGAACTGCACACTACTTTTCATTGGATTTGATGGTTAACATTAGATGAAAGTTTGTGGGCAAAAAACAATTTCAAGACTTGCAAAATATTTAGTTATATAAAGGAGAATATAGTTTTATGCAGGGTGAAAAATTACTAACGCTTCGATCTGAACCGAGTAAAAAATCAATGAATTCAGCATTAAACCGTTTTCATTTAATCTTTAGATAAATTTTTGTTTAAATTCATGTAATAGTTTAAAGTACAAACTGGTTGGTTCGAAAACCAATTGGACAATTTGATTTACTCGTTATGTATTCAATCTAACCTGGTCCCGACTAATTTCGATTCGGGTTACCCCGTTGACGTCTCTAAAACCAACAGGTATTGCATATCAAGAGATTTAGTGCGAACGTTACCTTTATATTTCAGTATAAGTAATTTAATTCATTAATTACAATATACCGTATTGCCGCAATTAGAAGCCGGGGCTTCTATTATGTCAAATCCATAATTTGGGGAGGCTTCTATTAGAGGGAGGCTACTAGTAATAGAGGGAGGCTTCTATTTTTGAGTCTGGTAAATTTATAATGAAAATTCGGTAACCTTTCAATTAAAAACGTCTAAATATGTGGTTTTTCTACTAATATTTGATGTAAACTGTCAAAATTTTCTAAAATTTGGGAGTTTTGTAAATGTTAAACCAGTCTTGTAACCTTTTCTGATTTTTAATACAAATTTTATCCTACAAAGCTGACATTTTATTACATTGGGCAAACATTATTTGGGGGGGGGGGGCTTCTAATTGAGGGAGGCTTTTAATATGCTAAATTTAGTTTCCGGGGAGCCTACTATTAGAGGGAGGCTAGTAATTGGAGGGGAGGCTTCTAATAGGGGCAATACGGTAATTTTCATTTTTCATTCATAAATTGACTTAGGTAATAATTCTGATTTTTAATAATAATTACACCAAAAGGATGAAATTGAACGTACCCATTGGCGGAGGTAGTTGAGGGGTGTAATGTGACGATGGAACGTCATTGCTACACATTGGGAGGAGATTTGCAAATACATTTGAAGGTTTCGCTTCTTCGGAAGTTAACCTTAATATTTGTGGCTATACGAAAACATTCCAAACAACAATGTTTAATATTTTAAAAGTTTTTAATTTTTATTAATTTTGTAAATTAATTGTTTAAGTCGCATTAAACTATAAAAATTGTTAAAGCTTACGTTTTGATTGGGATGCTCCTTTATTTTGTGTCGGTAGTAATTATTTTTCTGTCGAAATGTTTTTGGACACAAACTGCAGCCAAATCGTGGTGCAGTGTCGTGTGTGTATTTGTGATCCCTGAGAGTAGTGCTCGATTTGAAAGCTTTTCTACAAATGTCACACTTGTAGTTCCCATTATGAGCAGAGTTGTCGAGCGAACTCTTTTCTCCCATTTTACTTGGCTTGTAAGTTCCCCCTTCGTGTTGCTCGTGGTGTTTTCTGAGCCCTGTTCTCGTGGAAAAACATTTTTCGCAATACTTGCACTTGAATGGTTTTTCTCCCGTGTGCGTGTTCATGTGTTCTTCCAATTTTAAATTATTTTCAAACCGTTTATCACATAACTTACATGCAAACCGCTTTTCCCCCAAATGAACAATCTTCGTGTGCTTAACTAAATTCTGCTTATGTCTAAAAAGTTTTCCGCAATGTTCGCAGGTAAATTTATACTCTGCTGATTTTTCTGTCTCGTGCATCGCTTTAATGTGCATTTTCAAACTTATTGCACCCTTGAACTCTTTTCCGCACTGTTCACACACCGCTTTTTTCTTTTCCGAGTGGTATATCTTTGTATGCGAAGAAAAGCTTTTCTCATTTACAAATTTCATTCCACATTTTTCGCAGACGATTCCTCCTTGGTTGTTCCAATATTCGCTTTTCCATCTTTCCAAGCAAAATGTTTTCCAATGAGATTCCAAAGAGCTGAGAACTGTGTGCGGCTTTTCGCAGCGAGCACACCCGTACGAGAAATTTTTAAGCAACTCTTTGTTGTCACTGTGCTCGCTAATTACGTGAATTCTGTACGCTTCCAGTCTCTGCATATCAAACGCTTGAAAACAAACAAAACATTTTCGCGACAATGAAAATTCGAATTCTTGTTTGTGCCTTTCCAATACTTCGTCCGTTTCCTCTGCCTCTGCCTCAGTTTCATTTTCCATTTCATTAGCGTCAAATTCCGTTGTATGACCTTCAAAGTAGTGAGTCGTCATTAAAGTGTAAGTGTTAAATACTTGACGACAGATAGAACATTGAAATTCATTCGGGTCAGCAGTGTGCTCCTTTTGATGGATTATCACACCGAGAGAAGTTTCGAATTTCTTGGAACAAATTGAACATTTGAATTTCTTTGAAGGATTCATTTCGTCCGAGTTTTCAGCAGAAGCTTCAGGAGGAGCACCGTAGGAGCAAACATTAAAAGTGCCCTCAGTCAGGTCCTTTGTTGGATTTTCATTGGGAGAGCCACACCGTTGAGCTGGAATGTCTGGAAAGCAACCATATTCAAATAATTAATCAATAAGGACTAATTGCGTTTTTAAATGGAGAATACATTAAAAAATGTTATCCACAAGGATAAATAATGTAATTTTATTTTATCTTTACTTGGCTGATCAAGCAATGGATCTGGGTGGTTGTCATCCGTAGAATATTCTTGTTGACTAGTTCGTTTCGATTGCAATGGACGCGTCCCCACTTCCACAAACGTAAGGGAACGATATCCCTCTGTATAATATAAAATAAAAATTACCCTTTTAGTTTTCCACGTTCCGCGACAAAGTTATTACTGAAAATTTAAACCAATTTCAACTATGAATCGCAACAGTAAAAGTTTTGAAAATATTTCATTACACCTCAAAATTAAATTTCAAATCGAAAATAACTTCACTTGGCTATATGAAATAAAAATATATATCTCAGAATCGTATGAAACTTACCTGCTCTTGTTTGTTTCTGAATTCGGTGAAGACTAACGGCATTTTTGATAGCAGCAGCTACGGTTTGTCTCACAGTCTTCCTCAGTTTTTCTATATTTGCGTGCAAACTTAACATATCTGGAAATAATTATATCGAATAATTAAAAGATAAATTCGGATACGGAGAACGCCAGGAATGCGTTGACGAAATAAAATTGTTTTTACCACAAAGTGAATTTTTAAAGAAGGTGGCGGGTACTTGATATTTCATGGAATGATTGTAGGCAAGTACGCCCACCTGCGCAGCCATACTTCGAATTCTTTCAACAGCTGTTCCATTCGCCTGTTTTTTCCGCCGATCTGAGACACATTTTTTAGCTCTAAATATTTTTCTCTCTTCTTCTGTCCATCGAGCCATTCTCTGGCGTTGATATTCCACCTTTTGGGCTCTGCGTCTCTTCAGCTCTTCTTCCGTCATTTCAGATTGTTTTTTACGCAATTTTGCATTCCAATTAGCACATCTTTTTTCTCGGTCTTCCTCAGACATTTTTCCACGTTGCTGGCGTTTCCGTTCAGCTTCTCTGGCTCTTCGTCGTTCGATCTCTTCCTCAGTCATTCGAGCTCTTTTCTGACGTGCACGTTCCGCTTCCACAGCTCGAAGTTGCCTTTTTTCCTCGTCCGTCATTTGAGCTGATCAATTTCACACACAACATCAGAAAAACATTCAATTCACATTTTCTTAACAAGGAAATCTTACAAACGTCAGAAACGAAAACTTTGTTTGACAACAATTTTCTTAAGGCAATTTGCATCAAATTTTTAGAATGTTACCGAAAAGTATTAACTGCATCTCTGAATGCAAAAAAGTATTTAGTCTGTAATTTCATTACCAACACCTTTTAACATTAACTCTCAATAGAATACATTTCACTGGATATTAATTAATTGGCAAAAAAAATTCATTGTTCATTTTTCAAATAAAATAATTATTATTCGTGCCATCAATAATGGTCTCAATCTCAATTGGTTTCGATGATAAACCATTTCGTTTTAAACGTTTTAAGGATGAGTTTTGCATTTCGCTATAGCTGGGATTTCCTACTCAATTAGCTCAGCCATAAGTCATTTAAAAATGCATGAAAATTGAAGTAATTGGTA
>JABASD010004908.1:0-13984 GCA_019776165.1 Pogonognathellus flavescens | reverse complement strand
GCTCCTCTGCTGAGTAGTGCACTCCCGGTTTTTAAATTCAAAGTACGGCCTGTAGTTTACGCACACAAAACCAAGGAAGCCAAGGAGATCTAGTTAGCCTTGGTTATATGAAGGTACATCAGATAAATAAGAACAGACTGAAATGTAATTAGTAGAGTAAATTACACTCACAAATGCTTGAAGCAACAAGATTAGCAAGGTCAAATATTTCATGTTAAATAAAAGTACGACAGATACATTAAGAATATTGTATACCTGTAAAATGAAAGGTAATTGATGTAACTACTCACAAATGTGGGAAATAATGTACTATTGCGTGTAAAAATGTTTAAATAACCAATTTAGCTAGACTTTTACTTAAGGAGTACATAATGAAAGGAATAACACGTTGTAGAAATATTGTGTGAGATTGTTTTAGCTGGTGAAAGTAGTTTTTATGATGACGTAAGTTGAGTCATCAGGAGGAAAGCAGAGAAAACGTGTTGGAGGCTCTAATTGCTATTAGTGTAACAATTGTGGTTGATTGAACTGATCCATATATAGAAAAAGAATCAAGACAAATTGTGTTTTTTCTGTTTGTGAAGGAGCGGAAGGATGCCATTTACCAAGTCGATGGGAGGGTAAATTCTTCCAATCGGGTGTTCACCAAACCATTACAATCAATCGTAACACAATCAGTACAAAGGGAAAATGTCTCGAAGCCGACGGCGAAAAGTACCTCGTTTTCAATGAGTAAGTATTTTTCAAATTAAGTTTGTTGTCCCTTGTGTGTGTTCTTGAATTAAATCCCAAACTTTCCGATAAAAGCTTTTGTTCTTCTTCCACTAACATACATTCTCTTCCGCTATTGGTATTTATTACATTTCTCAAGATCAACCGTAACATTAATTTACGCAACTATTTATATACAAAACTCCAGTAGTATTAAACCATTCCTGTGCGAAACAAACTATACACAGTATACGCTGTTTCTTCTTATAATGGTTTAATTCTCCCCTAAGTAATTTGTAAATATAGTTTTCTTGTTTGTGTGTGTATAAAAGCCACATTCGCGCATTTATCAACATAGATTGTAAATAAAGTACCCTTTGTATAGAAGTGAAAGTCTCACCGTAGATTGCTTAGAATTTACATTGTATTGAATTTCTTTCGCTAACATGACAGTGTGCATATCTATACAAAATATACCTAATCGAATAACATCATACGGTAAAAGCATTTGATGGATTTTTATTAGGACCGTGAATCATTTTTCATTTTATATCCCTCGTGTATCTTCAATTTTAATAAATCATTAGAATTTCCATGAATACATCAAAGATGCTTTATGTCCCGGGTACATTAACGTCAATTTATAATAAATGCGTTTTACATTTTTCACTTTTATCATCCGCAGCAACGACACTAAACACTATGGCTTTTTGTATATGGTGCTTGTACTGCTATTATAAATGCAATCCTTTGAGTGGATTGACTTGACCCTCTAATTGGATTAAATATGCAAAAGCCCTCGTTGCACAACCGCTGAGAGAAAAAAGGGGAAACAAAGCCGAAATGGAATACATTGAATGAACAAATTTCGACTGTAATTGAAATTCAAGCTGCGTATCATATAAAATGTTCTTTACTGACTGACTCTATACATATAGCACATATACCTCCCTATGTAGATATATAGCATGCTTATTCGTCTAATTCAGAAACTGAAATGAATTGCATACTAAATATAAATGGAAGTACCTATGTAACTATTTTCTATGTAGTTATTTAAGAGGGGATGGGATGTATAAAAGCTTATGTGTGTAATAGGTCCAATGAGACACACGTTGTTTGATTTACCATTATAAAACTTCATGTTGTCCAGAAACAGACGAGTTACCTTTTTTCTTTTCGTTTAAACTAATTTCCTCCTCTACTAGTATAGTATATGCGTACAGTCGTGATACAATCAAGTGTATGTCTGCTTTTCAACGCTCATTCATCGCAAACGTGAATAGAAATTACTTTTCACGCTATGAGCCTCGTAAGTTCCCCTTTTAGTTGAGTAATCCACTAAACTCAACTGGTAATTTTCTTAATTACTCCAGCGTGCTTTCCAAAATGAGAAAAAGCAATAAATAGGAGTGTGAATGAAACTGGCAGTAGTAGATTTGTTTTAAATTGACATGGAGTCAGCCAAAGTACGTAATTACCAGTGCACTGTTGGCATTTCCTGTAGATCGATTAGAAAATAATTAATTGCGAGTATGAGTTCTGCCAATTTTATGTAACGAGTACATACTAAATATAAACCTAACACATTACAGACAGATAGATAGAAATTTTAGTAAAATAGGATTAGTTATTATTCCGAAATTAATTAAGACAACTAATTAACAATTAATTTAACTGCTAATTCTACTAAAGTTCAACAGTTGAAATTCAAATTATCAGTTTTTATTTTTAAACTTTATTGTTGTTGTTTTAGAGTAAGCGTAATACAACCCAGGGGACATTAAATCTGTTAATTTAGTAGTAAATATTTGATTCAGATGAATTAAAATTGTTGTGGACGTATTTTGATTCAAATATATCTTATACATATATGAGCATTAAAAGTTTATCCATATAAATACAAATAATAAAAAATGTTTATAATTAAAACAATAATTTTTGAATTCCCTTACAGAAGAGACAGCTGTTATCGTTGCGTAGTCTTCCATGAGAAGCATCAAAATGTACTTCAGTATAAAGAAAGTAAGTACCTATACCTAGTATAAAGGTATGAAATAAATTCATGACTTTGAAAATGATTTTTGTCGTGTGTTTCAGCTTTTTGCGTTCCAGAACGTCGTTCCATCCCAAGTTTATGTTCTACGATCACAGGCGATGCCAATCTGTTTTCAATGTTCCGTGTGGACGCAGCTCCTATAGACTGTCCGTTCCGTCCGCCGTTTTCGTTTACATACAACCGTGGACATGGTAATTGTCGGAATCCCGTTTCAACCATAGACTCCTGCATTCACTCTTCGCGTATTCTGTTAAATTACCAAGCCTGTCCTGATGTCCCGGGGACTGAAAGCACCAGTAAGTCAAATTTGGTATTTCTACACATTAGACCCAGTAGCTGTAGTAAGGGAAATCGCATTAGAAGGGACAGTAAATCAATTAGCTGTGTTTAAGTGAACTGTACACGTTTATTGCCATGATGTCTTTAGCTTGCTACGCTAATAATAATAATACTAATGAAGTAACAAGAAAATTAGCATCAAAAGTAGGAAACTTCATCAGTCATCTTGTTTGTCGAGGTATAGTGGTAGATTTATAAGATGTGTATTTATAAGAAAACCTGTGTCATGTATAGAATAAAGCTTTTGTAGACGTATTTCAGTGTTTCTGGTGAGCGAATGAAATTAGGAGAGAAATTAATTCGATTAGGTCTTAAATGATTGAGTATGTTAATGTGATTTTCTTCCTAACTTTCCCCTAATAGGAAACAATCAAATTTCCCTACTCCTACTATATACTTGTCCCTACTTAAATTTCAACCTAAAGAGTATATTATGCGTACTTAAGGTAGAAAATGATTTTTGAGTACATTTTCCTCGGGAGAGAATCTATTTTGTGTTTGAAGGTGTATGTATAATATGTTAATGAAGTGAAATGCATTGAGATTGAGATTTTACCCTCACACTCAGTCGTGTTGCTTATTTTGTTTGTTGCAGGCGAGGAGTTGCAATGCTTAGCAATGTGGAAGGAAGGCTCTTCACGATATCTCTTAGGATTAATTCAATATCAACACCATTCTTCGTACGAGGAGAGGTTTCGTTGTTTCGTCTACGAGAAGATAAAAAAGATGGCAAGTGCGAGTAGCAACAACGGGCATTTTAACAACTCTGATGGGACTGTCATGTTTCGTGTGGCTCAGTCGGGAGATGCGACTTGTAATGGATTAACTCCAATGGAAGGCTCTCGAACAATGCTCCTCAGACGCTCAGGTAGAAGCTTTACTTAACTTTCACAAAAACACACAAGAAAAATGCCTTCTATTACATACTACTATACAGAACCACCTTTAAAAAACTCGCTACAGTATATACATTATTTCGTGAATGTGTTGCTTTGTTAGCGTTTTCTTCCTGTTTTTCCTTCCCTGTGTATAACTACACACTTGAAACCATATCTTTGTAACTACCCAAAGAATAAAAAATCCAGACGAGTAGCATCAGCAAAGTTTTTCTATTAAATTATGTATACTATGAAGTAAAGTACATAAATTGGTAGAATGAATTTCCTTCGGAGAGTTTTTAAAGACACAACTGTGTCTCCTAATACTCTGTAGTATATGTATAATGGTTGTAGACATATCTATGTGGGTAAAGTATAAAAGTACATTTTTATATATAAGAGAGTCATTCTGGCAGTTGTAGCGGTAGAGAGAATGACAAGACACGAGAATACAAAAACAAGACTAAAGTAGCAGTAGTGGTAGTGTCTTTGCTAGAAGAAAGCCAATGTAGGTAATGTAAATGTAAGATGATGTTATGTTATATTCAGGAGAAGTAGTTTTGTAGCTGAAGTAGTACTAGTAGCTGAGTGAGGAGAACTGTAGACCTAAAACTAAAGTAGAGTTGCTGAGCCAGAAGACTGGGAGCTCTCTGTGTGATGGGACTTAACGGCTTAGCATTGCTAATCGATAGCTAAGATAAGGATTTGACTTCTTTTCTAAACTTAAGTTAACTCCACTCAAGTGCACAGACTGCTCAGCATATGCGTAGCAAAGGCAAAGCTTAACTTTTTTCAAAGCTCCACTTCATTTTACTTTCTGTACAGATAGTACTCTTACTGAAACCATATTAGGTTTAGATCGAGGTATGTGTTCTATTGTCTTTTCTATTAGAGTCACTCTACTACTACTACTACTATTATTACCTACGTACATACAATTCAACACAAAAAGTAAAATACTTTTTCCTACCTTCGCTCTTACCTATATATTGAGTGTTGTATGTGTTCTTTTCAAGTCTAGTCTGTTTTCTGTAAAAGTTTTTTTTTCGTTCGTTTTATTCTTTTCCTTTTCCACGTGTGTAGGTGTAAAGTGCGTACACCCATGTTGTAGTGTAGTATTTGCCTTTTTGTATAGTATTTGTATTATATCATAGTGATTTACCATGGTTTTGTATGTAGCAAGTGTGTTGGTATGTATAGATGAAGCAATACAGGAAAAACTGCTGGTATAGTATAGTAGTGGAAGAATGCGAGGAGATATTTCAATAGAAGCACGTTGAGAATTGACGCAGCTATGATAGTAAGGTTAGTTGAAGAAAGCTTTCCCTAAGGAATCATTTCAGCACGCCTTACCTTCTTCGTCTTCTTCCTTCAATCCAAAAAGACAAACAAAAAGAAACACACGAGTCGAAAGAGGAAGCAGAAGAAGAAGAAAAAGTTAAAAAGCTTAGTGCCTCTGCCTGCTGCATGTGTATGTAAAACTTAATGTATAAATAGCTCTATGCGGCTCAGTTAAAGGTAAACTTAGTATAGAAAGACATAGTGAGGTTTTCTCTTGTTGTATAGTGGGTTTTGTATGGAGTAGAAAGTTGACGAAGAAAGAAAGTTGAAGCGAGAATGCGTTTGTGAGTGTATATATAGAGGAGGAGAGAAAACTTCAATGTCAAAGGCACTTGTATTTTTTGAATTGTACTTATATTGCACCGCTCCCTTAGTAAATATTAGCGAAACCTACACACATAGGTATATACTAGACATATGGATGCAATAGCCATGTGTTATATAATATACACACTAATATATTTTTATACACAAGTGAGAACTAAGAAATAAGTATGAGCGCAGTGGGAGAACTTGTTAAGTAGCCATATATTGCACTTTTGTAAAAGTATGTAGTAAAGTAATGTAATGTTGAGTTAAAAGAGTCTCGGACGAAAATACACATCTTGTGTGTGTGTGAGGAACAGAAAGAGTAAAAGTCTCTTGGCTCACAGAGTCACTCACACTGCACTGCCTTCTTGTATACGTTCTATATGTATTTTATACGGACAAAAGATCTTTTATCCTTGGCATGGTTTGACTATCCTTAATCTTATCCTGGACATTATGCCGTTTTGTTGTGTATGTAATGTACGTACGTGCACCACCCTGCTTGTACCATGCTTGGCGTTATTTTTCAACTTAAAGTGTTAGCCTTCAACTATTTAGACTTATCTGTATGTCTCTCTGTGTGTATTGCATTATGTGGGTCTCTTAAGAAACAACTTGGAATACCTTTCTTCTCCCGCAGTGTATAAATATATATCTGAGTGAGTCTGAACGAACATACAACTACTTTGTAGCATAAAGAATGTTGTTATGTGAAAAGGGGAAGAATTGGCAGCGTTTAGCTAGTGAGTGTTAAGTTTCTGTTTATGTCGTACTCACGTTCAGTTCACTTTGACTTGATCGAGTCAAATTCTTTTTGGCACGTGTCTCCTTTCTGTTTAAATCATGTGTGCTGCTTTATCAATAGGAAAATATTTTTTCTCTCACAAACTATTTCAATCTTTTTACTATTTATCCACAAATGATTTTTTTCTCTATGTGTTTTCAAATATCATTACCATATTATGCGTATAGATTTATTTGCGTTACCAATTAATTGTAGCCCTTGTGAAGAAGTAAGTATAAACAGTAGATTATGCACAATTTGACATATAAGTATAAGTAACTGTGAGTGACCTGTATAATTGTATGGTAAAAATTATTTCAGGGATTAATAATTATATATTTGGATTGTAACTTTGTTTTTGTGCAGCATCTATTTCGAAGCCATGTCAGTTTCCTTCTTGGCTGCAACTTCATGCTCAGTGGCACAGTCTGGACCAGCGATCAACATTTATTTTCAATACGAGCAGTCTTCGTGTAAGTAACTCCACAGACATTACTGGCATCGGGCCGAGTACGTTGACCATGACGGCCTCTTGCTCACAAATCCTGGAGAATCCTACTCTGGACAATGTGCGACTCGTTCTTCACACTACTTCTGAATGGTTCGTCCTTCGGTTTCCTTATCCAATCTCTTACAATAAATACAAATCCTAAAAGACGGTCATTTAGTATATAAACTGCACAAACTGTAATGTATCTATACACACAGTACATTCTCATGCCCACACACACACAAATACATTTAAAACCGAAATAGTCAGATAAGTGCAAGTGTAGCTCATAGAAGTCCAGATAAATTAAACAACACACTAAATATAAAATACTGCAGCTATAAAAAGATTCCATACACTTGACTACCCATTGCTACACTTTCTTCCAGCTACTGGAGTGGAGAACAAGGGACAGTTGCATTTATTGTTTGCCTGGACACTGCTACTATAGTACTTTCGGTTTATCTGTATCTCTCAAGCCATTTTTACATAGTATCTCTAACCCAATGGTATTTGGTATTTTGTATAGGGTGAAATCATACACTACACAATTCATGTCGTTTTTAAAGAAAAACTAAGTCAGCTCAAGCCACTCAACTGGGTGTAAAGTTAAGGAAAACGGAGAAAAACCTTTACGCAATAAGTCAAACAAGCGAAACTAAAGAAGAATGAAAACTTCCCCTCTGGCTTGACTTTCGGCTTGGCTTCAATGAAGTTTAACTCGCAGAATGAGAAGGAAATCGTTGTACATACAGTAGGAGTAGTACAGAGTTACACACTGCTATTCCTTATGTATTTAAGTAGAGAAAGAGTGCATGGAACACAACACGATAGGATTTTTTTCCTATTAGTGGATTCCTACAATAAGCCTTGAGTTGAGTCAAGCAATGCGAGCAATGGGCGATATAGCTGACAGCAAAAGATTGTTTCGGCTGACAGAGTGCACGGAATGATAAATTACTCGTGTCTCTCCTTTCCTATGCTATTAGTGCCTTGGCTTGCCTTTCCTTTTGCCCCGTCTCTCGTCTCTCTACCAACTGCGTGTGTTTAATGTACACAGTACGGGAAAATAATACGCACACACACACACAAAATCGTCAACATTGACTGTGATGTGTTTTGGCAATATAAAATAGATTTGTCTACTTTATATTGTGAGTTTTCTCTATTATTATCGTGCTTTTCGCCATTCGAACAGAAAATTCTAGTACAGGACTTTCTATATGCAAGACAAGAAAATATTATTTGATTTATATTGTTACTCTTTTTAATGCTACGCATGTTCATGTAAATACGTTTAGAGTGAGCAATATGAAATGATTGTTATCTTCAGGTTGTATGTACTACCTAGAAAAAATTAAATAGACCAAGCAATATTATTTTTCGACTTTATATAAACAAAATTCACTTAGGGAATTGTTGTTCACTTGTTTGCAGAGTGCAAAATAATGTTCTGTACGAAAATTACCAGACAATCTGTGATTTAGGATTGTGACACAAAGTAATTTTCAATGTATGCTTTGACATTTCTTGAAGTGTCATTTAGGATGAAGTATGAATTATGTGAGGGAACGTGATAAATATATAAAATTCATGACAAGGTAAAAAATAACAGGTCTTACATTTATGAACGACAGTATACACTGCAAAGGAAATGAATGAGGAACTCCAATTTCATTTTGCCCTGTAATTTACACAGTTAAGTTCCAGTTTCTCTTCTGTGTGATTCCATTATATTGCCCTATATCTATCTGCGTTTAGTTTATTTATTCCATTTCCAATGTGTCTATGTGTTTCCACAAAAGCATTCGTCATCTTGAGGGAGAACAGTCCTAATATTTGATTAATGGTTCGGCGAAACGCTCCTATGAAATATTGTGTGTACAATATTCATTCTCTTCTATATCATATCTAGATACAGTCAATACAGTGTTAGAACACAATAAGGATTGTATGTACAACTACTACTTATAATTACATAGCATTTATACTTCTGTCTACATAGATGTCTGATATTTGCCAAATAATCTTATATACCTACAGGTCTGCGTGTCTGCAATATAAATGTGCATAGTTAATTGATGGTTGTTCGCCATGAAAAAACGATAGTATTTAAACGCATATTCAAAATTCTAGTTAAGATTGTATGTGATTTTTGAAAACTCATTGGTTTATGCAAACGTAAAAAAATTGTTTAGGTGTATCGGTAAATGTTAATCTGCAACTTTTGTTGGCTATTGCAGTCGGAGTGGATATTTATGTATGGCGATTTATCGTCGTGATGGACATATCGTTGAGCTACAAATGGGTGAGTAATTGGTTTCAGTAACTAAATTAAAGCACATAGAAATTAATAATCTACCACTTCTTCCTGTAGGGGAGGTTTTCCTATAAATCATAATACCAAAAGATTTCAACATGATTTAAAGCATTTATGAATGCAATAATAGAAAATTTTAGTAATAAATTAGTGTAGAGGATGTACTGTTAATTATTGAATTAAACAATTCATAGTGCTCCTAAAGAAACCTTTTGATTAATTTTCATAGGTTCCATAACTCGCCGCGTTGACGATGCGTGTCATCCACCGTATTTTAATCAGAGTCTGCCTTACATCACTTTAGTCTGTGAGTACCACTGAAACTTATTTTTGCACATTTTTATTTTATATTACTAAAACCCTATTTATAATTAGCACGCATGAATAGAATAATTATTATTATTTATTGTAATAGAATAATGTAGGTCAAAGAAGACTCCGGGATTTTAAGTTTTTATTTATAATGATCAGCTTGTTAATTGAAAAGGCAATGTAATGCAGATACTGGTAGAATATATAGTTAAATAATATAAGTAATACTAGATTATCCAATGGTATAATTTTGATTACATTGCATCTATAGGTATACATAAAGCTATCATAAAGATTTCAAAAATAGTGAATTTGAGTGAGATTTGATTATGACTAGCTACGAACCCTGCAAGTCGACGATGTCCTAACTTGGGTCGATTTGCTGTCACGGGATTCGTACGGGAAGGAAGCAAATATAGCGACAAAAAGTGTGCTGGAGGTTTCAATTCCCTTTCTGTAGGCTGCAATACCTTGGACACGTTGCAGTTTAAATCTGAATGTACAAATGCTGACGTCGTTGCAGGTAGAATTTATTCCATGATTTTTAAGAGCATATGAAATGAGTATGTAAGCGATCTTTACTGCTCTATTTGTAAATATATGTAAAAGCATATCATCATCGACGGAAAGGGAAAGATATAACACCTAGATGTGCATTTGCATGTGGAAAATGCGTATATGTATAGAAAGGGCATTAAATGTTGTTTGAAATGATTTTCCATGCAAAGAATATTCATGTCACGGCTGGTGGGAAGAACAAGGAGTAAGTTATTTGATAACGACGCCTCTATCACGCAAATCCACTGGGGCTAGACGCTACTGCTTTATTTTTAGAGAAATTCCCACACCTTTCCAATCTAAGAGGTACATCCAACACCAATCCAATAACTACATTGGAACTGATGAATTTTCCCTCGGCACAGAAGATTCTATTTCGGATTTCGGTCGCGTTTTGCAATTTTCCAGTATCGCTGATTCGTGTCCTCGGAGAAATGCCGGAATGGGCATTGAAGGATCTTTAGCATTTAACGTCACCAGTCACGGTACGTACACTCTCTCTGCACACGTTGTGCAAATAATTTCTTTATTACTCTTGTTTCATGCTTATAAGTACTTTGACTCTAATATGCTTTCTTCATTAGGTCGTTGCAACGATATCAACTCCTCTATTTATATACATGCAAGATCGTCAAATAGTCCGCTTATGATTATTTTCTCAATATTCTTCGTATATTATACTCTTCAACGTGTATAGAAAGCTGACGGAAGAAGAATCATATTATTATGAAGAAATTGGCATTTAAAACTATGACATATAGAATAAATAATTTTGCAGCACTTTGTGAGCAGCAGACTGAGAGGGTCACACACACAGGGTAATCAAACCTCTCCTTTACAAATGTACACCCGTGAAAACCATTTCGCATTTTGTATACTTCTGAACTAAATGGGCAATGGGAGAAATTCAATTTCTTCAAACTTTTTCTCGGGTCAGAAGCTTGAACTTGTGTAATATGCTTAACTTTTTAATGTAGTATAATAAGTATCATCTGTGATATGGTGAAATCCAATTTGCAATTAGTTATCTTAAGTTAACCATAATTTTATCCGGTTTATGGTTTCATCTTTCCGGTTTTTTAGAATTATTAAACAATCATTTTTGGCTTTTTGATTTATCTGTTAACCACCCAGTTACTTGTATAATGTAATAATATTTGCAGAATTTGTTGGACAAGTTAACTTCGGAAATTTCTTCTGTTTTCGTGTCGCATGTTAATGTGCATGCATGCAGTTAAGTATTTACATGGAATTTATTGTCTCGTCACTCAAAATTGAACATGTATATTCAATTTTATAGTATGAAAAAGGTCTTAAGATCACTCGCATATCACATACACTAAATACTATTTATACTTAAGTATACGTATCCTCCACATAAAATCGCATAGCTGACATTTACAGCATAATGATAATCTTGTAGTAGTAAGAATGATGTATGAAAATTCTGAAGCACGATATTTTCTCTTCGTGTAAGTTCTTTGTACGTATACTACTTAATTGTACTATAATTAGCTATAAGATTCATGCATAACTTTTCGAGACTCTTTTGTAATTAGTTTGTTGAATGATTGGGATGTTTCTGTAAAAGTATGTACTTATAAAGTGTGGAAAAGGAAAAATGTAGATAAACTAATGTGTGTTATGTATGTAAATTCAATGCAAGTTTGTGAATCAATTTGTATATAAAACCTGTGTATACCATAATTGTGTGTAATAAATGATACTAACGAGGCATTTTGATGTTGGTACATTTTATAGAAAGAAAAATGCTACTTAAACTTTTACTCTTTGCAAACTGCATCATTTTTCCCAATGCATTAATTTGCATTATATGTACGTAAGTATACATGTTCTTTATCAAAGCAACATTTAATTTGATGAATGATGAGCTGTCTCATTTTCATTACAGATCCTTGGCTTGGTTTCCATTAAAAATTGTAATTTGCTTAAAATATAATTAGAGAAAGCCTTTTGAACGACTCTCTCACGTAGTGCATGTATAATCAAGTGACCAAATGAGACTAAAGTGTATTTCCATGTTGAGCATCCGTGGCATCTCCAACGAATATATCTTTGTTAAGACAAAATTGAATTTGGAAGGGAAGGAGGGGAAATAAATTGTAAAGTTGGAACGAAAGAAAAAACCCGGCTTATTTTATACATAGTAGATATCCAATCCAAACACACAACTATATGGCACAGTCGGGAAACAGACAAGAATCCGATGAGCTAACGAAGAAAAAATCCATCGTCATGTTTCCACTGGAAGAAGTCTGGTGAACGTCTGCAGAAAAAGAAATCAGGGGAGTTTTAAGTCTGAACTGAAGTGAATTGCAGTCTAAAAGGTATTCTCCTCTGAACCTCACATAAAGAATGGACGAATAAAAGATTGGAATACTTTCCCCGCAGTTTCAGTTTCTACATACATATAAAACAACCCGTAAGATAACAACTCGACTGCAAATCAAACGGAACTCCCAAGTTTTTTACTCCATCCATCCATTCATAGTACAACTATTGCTTACACTCACTTACTTTACTTATGTAAGCTATGCACAATATAATGCATACACAGTGTCATCTAATATAAAGGTGTCTACTACTATCTGCACTATCTGTATCTACAATATAGAATTATATCAAGAATGTGATTTAAATTGAATCGCTTCATTCAATCAGATTCCTCTTCCAACAAATAAATGACAAAAATTCCATTCATTTGCTGCATCAGCTACTTAACGCTTTCAAAATTACAACCCTATAGAATTCCACAATGCAATTTAACAAAAACTCAATATCTAAATAGGTTCCCGAAAATATTATAAGATCCCTCGTGAAAATCATTACTCATCTGTGCAATGCAAGAGGACCATTAATAATTTCTTTAAAAATTGTAAGCGTGTTTTTGCATTGAACAAGAATTTGTGCAATTTACCTGTACAGATATGTTAAAAATTGATTTTTTTTCTCGTCAAAAAATTAACAAGAGGAATAATAATGATTTATTTTTCGTATTGTGTGTAACAGTATATAGGATTTTCCAATTGTATAAATGCCAATCAGTTTGCGATGCGGGGAGATTTAGTAAAGGACACTTTGAGTGTATTATACTCACAAAACAGATAAAAGCATTATTGGAGCAGTCTATTTATACAAAGAGAGGACTTTTAAAAGAGAATGCCATAAGAAAATGGATGAGAGTCGTAAATCGATTCGCCACGCTGGCTGACTGACTGATATTTTCTTTGCTGGCATTGCAAAGTCAACTTCCGTGCTGTTAGGTCGCTACTCTTCTTATTTACAGCTTCTTCCCTGTCGTCTCTCGTCACATTCAACTCCAACTGCTCTTCTATACCTTTCGTCTTGAGCAAACTAACAATAAGTCTTTTACTAGCCACAAGCTTTTACACACAAAAGTCACACACACTTCTTCTCACTCTTCTACTCCACTCAGTTTCAAACTCCTATAGCATTACCCTACTACCACGTTGACCACGATTCAATGGTTCTTCCTTCAACGCATCTTCCTCTTCTTCTTTGACTCACTCTAAGGTTCAAAACGAACAAGAAGGAAACCAAACCCCAATTTATTTCACTTACGTTGCAAAATAAGACCTGCTACAATACACACGCGTTTCCTCTAGTCATTTGTAACACCAATAGGTAAGTAGTGCCATAGAAAGTGTGTGACTGAGAATGTGAGCTTCTTTGTGCCATGGGTGTGTCTACTGTAAGTAGATACACTTACACAGTATATATACCTCGTACACTACTGTAATATGAAATAAACCATTTGCAACGGTGCAATAAAGTATCGTAAGAGTATTGTGAACTTCGACACGAAAACATTAACTGTGACACCATAACATCAACTCTAAAC
>JABASD010004906.1:0-13988 GCA_019776165.1 Pogonognathellus flavescens | reverse complement strand
CATAAACAGTGATGTTTTCTTATTAGGTACGGAAACTTGTTGAACCTTTCTCACTTGGAACACCGACCGACATTCATCTTTGTTTGCAAAATCGGGGAGTTGAATAACAGCTTCGACATTGGCATACACGTGAGGTAACATGCCCACGTAATTGTAGCACCTGCAATTACATAAAGTACAACTATATTTTAATAAAGTATTAATTTTTTGATTAGTTATAGTATTAGAAAATGATTTAGGATGCAAAACTGTCAATCCGATATAAGGGTGGTTAAGAAGTCTACCTAAACCCTCAATGGGTTCTGGGTTGAATGTACAAAGAAAGTAGATACTTTACTGCGTGTGCTTACTTTAATTCTTTCATGAATATCTTTTCTATCTTCTTTTTATTGGGGCCCCGTTTCCTCTTAATCTTAGGAGGATTCTGCGTCTTTTTAGCTACACATTTCTTATTCACAGGTGTCAGAGACAGCTTTGCTCTTTTCGCTTCGACTGTTTCGTTAATATCTGGACATTGTCGCTTTCTAACTGTCACCCTCCTTTCTGGCTGTTTTCTGTAGTTAATCGAAGATTTATCAGGTAGAATCCCTTTTCGGGCGGTTAAAAACCCTTTTATTGGAACAGATGGCGATGCTGTTGCAGTTAGTAGTAGTTCGGAATTCATTTCAAAACTATTAGCTCCGTTAATGTCCTTTCCTTCGTATTTCTTGTTGAGTTGTGCCCACATAGTTTTCCCAGCAGACCAAACTGAATATATAGTAATCATAGTATTGTTAGCATAGTTAACAAGGAAATAACTCTTATAACGAACGAGATATTTTAAAGCCAAATCCAGATTACTGATACTGAAAAATCACTTGACTGTGAAAATTTCGGTGAGGGTGGCAGGTCGACCGTCGAGTCGGAATCACTACTACTGACCTGACACTGAGACGACTAAATACTCACCAGAATTTAGCATGTCGTTCCGTCGGGTGTCAGGGTGCAGTCTCCAGTGGGGATCACTCAGGTCACTCTCTATATCAACTTAGAATTTACCGACTTCAGACTTCTAAATGCCCTCCTCCAGAATGTAAAAACTTCCCGTAATTTACCGACTTCAGATTTCTAAATGCCCTCCTCCAGAATGTAATAAAAACTTCCCGTCCACAATCGACTGCTGCATTAGAACTAACAACTAGATAATTAATTCTTGCTGCTAACTACAACCAATTATTATTGATTGTCAACTATAATATTGTTGAACTAAAGTTTAAGTTAAATCGTTAAATTGAAGGTATTCAATCAGAATTGTTGTACTCGAGTACTCGACACTATGATGAGATGAATGAGTTTGAGTATTCAAATTTCAAACAGTTTCAACCGTCACATTAAACTATCACCATAATCCTCAAACAGCCAATTGCAATGCATTGTTGCGCCTAAAAGCAAACGAATGCGCATTTGCACTATATTATTGCATTCATTTTGTTTGGAAGTTTGTAATGTAAATGTGCATAGATAGATGTATTGTATACGTATACGTGTATAGGCTGTGTATGTATTTTCGGCAACATTAGGCTATGTACATTTATGTGGGCATTTTGCCTGTAAAAATGACATTAAAAGCTTACAAAAATCGGATTTTAGTCAAGTACGTTATTATAATGCATTGCAGGTCCTACACGAAACTGTATTACGCTTCCTACTACAGAGCTACTGATATTTTACAGCAGTCTCATCTCATCCTCACGTTTGCGTTTCATTCAGATTCGTCTTCGTCCATGTATATCCAGGAGTCCAGGATCCAGGGGACTATACACTAAGCTATAACCTAATCTTTACAAATAATTCTAATTAATTATTTATTTCTGTTGATCCACTGGAGAATGCTAAATCTTAGTTATATAAACAATGAAAATGAATGTTACTGTGATAGTATGCGAAGGTCTGGAATACCTATGTATTCTCATGAAATGCCTCTTTAATTATTGTAAATCCTCTCTTCTCTGGCATTGCTATACATATATAATCGTAATAATCAATCTAAGATAACGAGGCTTTCGTTACTTTATGAAAATATAAAATATTTAAATTCAGAAAGCTTAGTTCGTTCACTATAAGCCACATTACTATGTTATTACTCTGTTAATGTATTTCATTTTTGTTGTATATTTATTAGAGGTCGAGATTTCAGGAACGAAACCGGAGCCGGTACTATCTAAACCCAAACCTACTAATAGGTGAATAATTTTTAGTATACAACTGCCTTGTATTATATTATAATATATATACGCAGATAGTTTAGTCTCATCAAGTCTCATTTTGTACATAAGAATGACTTTTTCCTCAATACGGGCGTAATTTCAGCTCATTTCTCACATATAAAGACTAATTAGTAATTAATGAGGTTTGTAATAATGGATTTGTGTGTTGTGTCATTTCTGACAGTTGAGACCGGTCAGTGGACTTGTATGCTTACATCCTACCTTCCTACTCCTACCTAATCCTAATAATTGTTATAAGCGTACTTACAATTTTAGAAGTTATGTAAGTGCAAGGCATCGTCTCATGTACCTATACTACGGTACAAGCATTAGCAAACGTAGGGAGATAATAATTATCATATCCTTTAGTTCAGAAAAGATGAATATGAAACTAATTAATCAAGTTTGTTTGTAGAACTAACAGTAAGTAAGATGTCTCTAGGCCAGGCAATGCATGTCTCACAGTCTCACTTTTTCACTTTCACACAAAACTCAAACAAATCTCAACTTTAAGAATGACATGAATATTTATGTCCTATGTAATCAATCAGACAACACTGTCAGCACATTAATTTCCCACAATTAAGTTCTCAATATCCTACTCAGTCGTTAATTAATAATTAATTACATATTGGCCATGATATATACTGTAAGGATTCAATTGTATAAGTCTTTTAGTCTTAAGTAGCTTCTAGTCGTACTCATAACTTAACTTTTATATTAATTTACATTATAGCGTAATATGCAATGTACCAATTAACTTTAAGTACACATTTACTCACATTTGAAATATAAGTAGTTCTAAATTACATTACGTTCGTATAACCACACTTGAGAGAGAAGATTGAGGCACGAATTTGTTTCAGTTTATTCTTAACTTGTTCAAATCTTGTAAAGAACCCTTTCGCACATCATTTTAGTCCGTAAATATGTTACCTTTTGTTGTGAGGTCATTATCATTAATACTATTTTCCCATTTACAATTTTTCCAGTTTGGCAATGCCGGTAAGTTACCTATATCTATGTGTGTATAAAGTATTTAAGCCAGCAGAGCAGTTAAATTTTAGAAATGCACAAGTTTGTTTCATTCACTTCAGTTCTGGAGTCTTTTAAACGATGTGAATAAATAGGAACTTTCTGTTTTTCTTTAAGACTTGATGTCACCTTGTGAAAATCCTCTTGGGAAAAAAGGAGCATGTATCAGACTTGCGAACTGTGAAACTTTAGCAGGAATTTCGACTCAGAAGCCCACAAGTGATGCGAATTTATATTTTCTTCAGAAGTCTCTTTGTGGTGTTGACTCAAAGACAATGCAAGCGATGGTATGTTGTGCAGAAACATTTTCCTCCTCCACAGACAATGGAGGGCAACAGATGAATAATCCGCCTGAAGAATCCTCTATCACCGCATCTACCATTGATGATATTCAAACAACCACAAAATCCCCAGAGGAAATCCAAGATGAAATAAAATATCACAAAAATTTACATTTATTACCAAATATTAGACTTTGTGGTTACAATACAGCAAGTACTAGAATTATCGGAGGAACCGAAGCCGGTCTGGGCACCTACCCATGGATGGCCTTAGTGGGGTATAAAGGTACATAATATACCTACAATGAAAACATTCCTTTAACCTTCATATTGTAATGTTGTATTTTTCTTCATACATAATACATACCTAAATACCTACCTACTTACTAGGTAGATATGTATCTGGGTATGTATTATGTATGGAGAAATATTTAATTTAATTGAAGAAACTATTTATACTGTGTACTAGGTAGTACCTATAGTATAAATAGTTTCTTCAATTAACTAGATCATCCAATAAGTATAAGCAATTAAACAGTAAGCCTATACCATACCGCCTTCACTTGGTCTACAAATGAAGGGTCCATTTCCTGCTTTCCTTTTCATTATTTGTGAATTATGCAGCAGTAAAGCTTCCTTAAATATAAATTCAAATTCCAAAGTATGGTGCCTACCTGCATACACTTTATCCTAGATGTACCATCCCAATAAACATCTCATGATTGTTCCAACATTGCAGCAATCTGAATTTCTGTGATTGTAAAATGATTGCGAATGGCACAAAGTTAACGTTGAATCAGTGCTGCTTGTGCAATGATGGTGCAAATGCTGATTCCAGATTGCCCCAACCATTTTAAACGGCATTGAATCAGCATAGATTATAGGTATAATCATCGCTTTTGTGCAACCATGAATCAATGACGAATATTATTATTGAATCTGTACTGCTGCAATAAAATATTGCTATTACTGCAATTAAACAGCATTTTAAATAAAAACACAAAAGATTCGATCATATTTTAGTTTCTTTTTGAAAAACATTGCCCCATTTATTTATTACAACATAATAAAATATTCAATAATTAAATAGATCAAATTTTTACAACCCTTTTAACAAAATTGTCTTAATAACTATTCGTTAACAATAAAATGTCATACAGATGTATTTCTTACGCCTTACTTTTAATATAACACAAGAAATTTAATTACATTTTCAATCCCTTTTCGAAATTAAATAGACGAAACCATATAATAATTACAATGTTCAATAATTATGAACAAACTTAATTTAATGTTTACAAAACTGTTGACAAACATTTTCAAAGTATTACCTAAAGTTTACAATATTATGCAATAAAATGTAACAACAAAATGAATTACCTACGTACTAGCAAAACTATTAGCCATTGTCAGACATACAAACTGGGATTTATATGGCAGAAGTATGCATTTTGATTTAATATCTTTAATAAAAATCGGTTCAGTTATTAAATTCAGCTGACTAACTAATACCACTGAAAATGACTCACTTTTAGCAGGATGTGTATAAAAATTGCTCTTATTACAAAACTTTTGACAATTTAGTTGTAAATGCAGACCTGCATTCGAAATGATTTCTTTAATCAAAACTATTTTACCCGATTTAGTGGAAAAACAATTATTTCCATTATTTATACTGAAAGTTATTGAGTCGTATTTAAAACTTTTTATTTTATCCTGCTGCTTAATTACGTTTGTGAGTTTTTTACCTGTTTCAATAGAAGGTATTACACAACTATTTATTTCGGAAATACGCTTAATAACCTGAACTATCGGACTTTTTCTACCTCGTAACATTCGCTTCAATGACTGCATGTAATTTTCGAAGGGAAATGTGCTAAAATTATCTAGCTTGCCAAAACGTCTCACATCATTTACTAAATGAATCACAGAGTGAACGTTGTAAACTAATGTTTCTTTGCCATATAAAACACCGAACTGTTTACTAAACTTAGTGAGCAATACTTCGCAATACTCATGAGCTTTATTATGTTTAGCCTTTTCGCCTAATAATAGAAATATAGAATTTCTAATCATTAGATAGTGGTTATAATTATCTTCAGGGAGTATGCCTTTTAGGGCTACAACGCCTGTGTACAATAAAAAAAGTCGTATCTCAGTTGCCTTCCAGTAATCGATCTCCCTCACACAACGAGGTTTTCGAGCGAACTCAATTGGAATATATGAACGGTAAGACAACAATTTTTGACTTAACTGGTCTATTAAACTAGCAGATAATCTATACGGAATTGGACCTCTAAGCCATATTCTCACAAGCTTTCTTGTGATACCTAATAGAATTAAGTGCATATAGTCTAGGGGTATTTGAGCTACCATGTCAATATTTAATTGTTCGAGTATAGATTTCTCGTTATGGTGACGTTCATCAGTTTGCAATCTAAAACTTTCGTCTGTCCTTTTATTTGCTGAAAAGTCTTTATGTACAACTCTTCCCTCCCATTCGCCTTTGGAATTACATTTTTCGCATCCATAATAAGCTGTATGATGTTTGCAGCCTTTGATGAAACTTCGGGCTGGTGCGTCTGACAATATACAACGGATTGTTACGCTACGAACAATTCCACACAATTCGATTCCTTTAACTTCAATTAATTTCATTTCCTCCACAAATTGTTTTAAATACTCATTGCATGATGTCGGTTTAGACGGACCGAAAAATAATCCAATGACGAATGGATTAGATATAATCTGGTCGACTATCCCTAAGATTGGCCAAAATTGATTATTGTTAGACCTAGTAATCGGAAGGCCATCAATCCCTATAGTTAATGTCAAAGCAAATAGATCAGGTAGTATTGGTTTCATTTGCGCTAATTGTAATAAATTGTTTCCAATTCCAAAATGATAATAACTGCCTGTTCCCATAGGTGTAAGATTAACTATACTGGGAGTTTTTAATAAAGTGCGTGGATCTATTGGTAAGTTATTGAACTCTGGCCTCAAAATTTCTAATAAACTTTTGCAAGCTACTTGCGTAATATTTTGATTAATAGCCCACTTTCTCAACTTTTCCCTAAAATCATAATCCTTATCTGGAAACAATTCTTCTGATTCACTATCACTACTTTCAAATTCAATTTCAGAATCGTCGGAAAATCTATTTACTAAATTGTCATCTATAGAATCAAGTTCAGTTATATTATTTAAATTATTATTTACATACAGCGTAGGGTCCTTATTTACAGGGATTGATTGCTGCACTGATCCAAACCGAATAAATTGCATGTCTTTCTTAACTTCGGCATTAATTTTTCTTCTCTTGGTTCGGTATGAGGACTCCATTATTCAAATCGTTCATCTGGTCGCAAGTTTGTTGATTTTTTCCTGATTGGTGCAAACGTAAGCCAGGATCTGATGGTTTTGACGATATCAAATTCGGTAGAATCCTTTACCGCAGCTGAAATAAAAAATATTTTTTCTTCGGCAGATTGTTCCAATTCAATTATTGAACATGAAATAATTATAATCATAGTTTACCTATAATTACACCGTAGAGCTTAAGTTGTTTGAAACAACGTTTATTTTTTCCAGTGACGTTAAATTGGCTCGCAAAACTCTTGGTAATGCATTTAATCAACATTTGTCTTACAACATTGTCTGTACTGGATCCACCGATGCTGGAGAGATACTTAATCTAAAAAACAACGGTTTTTAATACAATGCCAACAAAACACCTACTCGTTTTACTTTTTAACTTACCATCACATTTCGGTTTCCTGAATCTTCAAGCCATGTTTCTAATGTAGTTAGTGAGTTATTGTCGGACACTGGAAGTGGGGGCAATATTTCAAACAAGTTTGCTATGTTCTGTTCTCCTTGTAATTGAAGTTTTACGTTGATGGCTTTTACTTCGGCTTGAATCGATGTTAGCTTCTGTATGACAATCTCTTGGAATCCTAATAATGTTTAATTATAAAATGTCTTTTATTACATTATTTTTTCATAATATAGCTGGTGCATGTTATTAATTTGCTTACGTAATTGTTGGTCGTTTGCAAATAGGATACTATTTTGGTCTTCCGGCACAAGAACTAGCAATACAAAGAATATGTATAAAATTTATAATACAATTAGTGTAGGAAATGGGGAATCGTAAATCATAATATAAATGTTCTGTTGTAAGCTGTTTACCAAACGAGGTGTTCAATCTATTTTGTGATTCATCTTCATGCGGAATATTTAAAGAAATATTTTCATTTGGTGTTGGAAATTGGACATTTGGAGGTGAAAATTGGACATGTGGCGGTGAAAATTGGACATGTGGCGGTGAAAATTGAACAGTATTATGTGGTTGAAATTGAGCAGCATTTGGAGGTATATTTCCTACAATGTCGATTTCTTCATCGGAATCCAAATCTGGAAATTCTGGTATTGGTGAAGCACTCAAGTTTTCTTTATTCCGGTTTAATTTTACATTCGAACGAGCAGCCACCGGAGTTCTTTCGGTTGTAAAATGTGTCACCGCCGTTCGTCTCCTCTTATTAGGCAGATCGTCTTCACTTTCCACAGTTGACTTCTCCTCAGCTTTTTTAGCGTATCGTCGTGCTGTCAAATAGTCATCTGTAGTAAGCGTACAAAAAATTAATTGAAATAATGAACCTCAACTTGTTGTAAAGAACACCAGATATGCATTTTAATTTATACAATATTTAAATTATATTTTACCTGCTTCTCCTATTAGACGAACAAGGAATTGTTTCCAGTTATTCTCAGGTTGTTTGTAAGGATTCTTTAGATATGTAGAAAGATAAGGTCCTGCAGTATTTGGCCACTTACACACAGTATTTTCATTTGATAACCAAATTGTTGGCACCGCTGCAACAGTTTCGTCAAGTTCTTCTTCAAAGACGACAATGGAAAATAATTTTCGCCGTTCCATTTTGCAAAAAAGTACAGGAATCGAAAGGTATAATGAAAAATAAAAATGGACATCGAATTGTCGGTTGAAAAGTTGCTTATCATTTCCCTCCATTGGATTTCATGATAGCACCAATGTTGAAACAACCGTCGAATATTTTAGTTGGCTAATGCGCGTTATGCTGTAGCAGGTACAATGTTGCGATACAATCAAAATACAGTGATATATAAATTGCGCTGCAACGATGCTGTATCAACACCGCAAGTTAAAGCTTAAAAAAAGCATTGCAAACGCAACATTTATTATGCATTGATTCAACTAGCATTTTGTAGTGCAATCATTTTCCAACCATCACTGCATTGTTACAACATAGTTACAACTATGCATGTTTATTATCTTACATAACATAACGAAACATTTAATGCACATCTCTACCATATTCAAAAGAATAAATTATGTAAATGATCCTCATGTATGCATTTCACAGACGCCAATGGACCAATGCAATATGGATGTGGAGCAACTTTGATTTCGCAGCGATATGTTCTAACTGCAGGTGATGAAAATGATGAGATTGTCTGAAAGTTTTTGCTTAGTAGGGTATCTTGTAGTAATAGGGTGCTCGTGTGCTTTAAAATTATTTACAAAACCAAATGATATAAAATATGGAGCGAGATTTATTATTTTTTCAGCTCATTGCATACAAGATCTTCCCGGGACATCGGAATTTACTCCGTGAAACCAAAATATTCATTATATATACTGTCCATTATGAAAAGAAATACGTAAAATAATATTTGTATTCCAAGACGATGTGGCTAAAGTTATTTTTACTTTCAGCTCTATTGTGGTGTTAGGCCAGTACGATAAAAGCAAGACAATAGACTGTGACGATACAGGAGTTTGTGCACCTCCAAAGCAAAAAGTACCAATAGAAAAATTAATCCCCCACGAAGACTACAATAAAAATAAGCAAAATGAAAATGATATTGCATTGATTCGTTTAAAGAAAGATGCAGTTTTGGGTCGTAAGTGAAAATGTACTTCGTACTATATAAATACCTAGATCATTTATAATCTATTTTAAATAATGCTTTCTCTGCAGCATTTGTCGCCCCAATCTGTCTCCCATTAGATGAAAATGTAAGAAAGTCCATGGTTTTCGCAAACAATCAGTTATACATTGCTGGTTGGGGACGAACCACATCCGGTAAAAAATCTCAATTATATTATACCTAGTAATAATTCTTTACTTCCTAAGACATTGGACAGTTTCTTCATAGACTTCCTAAATACAAACTTTTACCTTTGCTCATACCTTTTCTGCTAATCCCAAAACTAACTAAGTAATCTTTTTCTGCAGCCTCAGAAGACAACTCCAATATACTCCGGGATGCCCTTGTACCTTTAGTCCCAGAAAAAGAATGTTTGGAGATTTATCAACAAAAATTGAAATTTCAATCACTCGGCCCTGGAAGGGTAACTTGCTTAATACATTATTTCTGACTTAAAGATAGATGTTTTCATATTCCGGCCACTGAAATGAAGATTTTGTTATCTAGTTTTGCGCTGGAGGAGAAAAGGGGAAAGACTCATGTCACGGTGACTCGGGTGAGTTAGAGAAAGATGTAATCTGTAGAATTGACAATTTTAATTTTTGTGTATACTAGTCTATTCTCCTACAAAGCTAAGTAATTGGGAAATGGTAGTCCGAGTCACTAGGCTCACAATCAGTGGTCTCGTATTCAAGCCCTGCAAACGGCAGGCTCGGTACATTATCGGTATATTATGGACTTGAGTTTTTTCCAAAGCTGTAACTTATGATATGTTGCTTGCAAGGTTTTCCTTGAGTCTCGACTGAATGACATGCAAATGTCTGCAGGAGAAACCGCCCGAATGGCATATACCGCTACACGTCTATAATTCTTTCGGCTTATCTCTTACATTCCTTCGCCGCTCATCTCCTTATCTCCTGTAATCTACCTGAGAATCTGGTGAACGCAATTGTGTACATAGATTAGCTTCTACAGCCTCTGTAAACTTGCCTTCCTATACACTGAGATGTGCCATAGCGAGTCAAATCACGGTGTCTAAACTACCCTCCTTATCCTTATATTTGGAAATGGTACAAAATCCTTCATAATTACAATAATATCGTGACTTTTGGTAATTCAGGTGGACCAATCATGCAAACTCTAAATATTCCGTCTTTAAATAACAAAACCAGAGCATTTCAGTTTGGAATTGTTTCAATGGGAGCTGACATTGAGTGTGGCAAGGAACATATCCCAAGTTTATATACAAGAGTAAACTACTACATGAAGTGGATACTGGATAATCTTAGCGATTAATGAATCTGTAGTCGTTTTACTAATGTACTATATATGTCTACGCGATCTGGAGTTTCATTTACTAACAAAATTTTGTCTCGAAGAATGTTAATGATATGTACAGATTTAATGGATGAATATTACTTAATCCGTATGCTCTTTGTTATCCTTGAGTTCTGCCCTTGTTTCCGTAGGTGGGTAGATGCTCCCTAGTTCACCAGACTCCTCCATTGAACACAACTTTAAGTACTCAATTCGTCTAGATAATCGAATTTTAAATTCATCTGCATATTTAAAAAATATGTTATTAACACACAAGAATTAGAAGGAAAGTCATGCTTATACTTATTCATCGGAACACATTTTTAGGAATTATATTTTATGTTACCCAAGTTAATGGCAGTAATCGCTGTATTCCGTGACAGAAAAAGTTCTTCGGCTCTTTGTTTGGGGGTATCAAACAATTTGTCCATCATCAGCAAAAACGTATCTTTTGACATGGTATTTGCATTTGGGCAGTACATCTGCAAAATGTTAAAAATATTATAGTCATGTAATTGGGTTTTAATTTCAAATTCAATGTCTCTATGTATTTATGCATGTAATGTTTACCCAAAATAAAAGTGACATGATTTTATCTCCATCAATTTCTACTTCTTGAAAAAACATGGCGAAGAACAAATATTCCCGAAAATCAATTTTTTCAGGTACTGCGTTACTCGTGTCCACTAATGCATTAAAGGTATTAAATAAGTCCCGGATTTCTGGACTGTTTAATCCTTTCTCCCGACTCTCCTTGTCAAACTTCAGATTGTAAAGGAAAAGATGTGAAGTTACTTTCCAATCAATGTTCGTGTTAGTTTTATTTTCTTTAATAAAGTCCGATTCTCGATTCTCCCCAACCCGCAGAGCAGCTCTTGCCCTTCGAATAACATGAAGTTTTTTCTTTATAGAACTCTTAAAACACAATTGGTCTACCACGAAACCATCTTCCACCGCGTCTTCTTTTGTCCCAATTCCCAAACGGTCAGCCATTAATCTGCGTACATTCCTGCCGAATAGTTGGGGATTCCCTTTTTCGTCTTTCGATGGAGTGTAAACTGGAAGAAATTCTATTTGGACATAGTTGATGAACTGGCACATAGTAAGCCATATAACGAGACCTCTACAGATATGAACCATTTATTCATTATCATTATCAAGGAGAACACAATTTGTGAAAGAAAGTACCTGTCTATTAATATGTATAAGAATTAACATGCACTATTATTTATGTTACCCGGAAATTCCATCAAAAGTCCATGAAAGACAGTCAAATTTATTTGGGTATCTAATTAACACCGGTTGCACTGGAACTCCTGGAAGAAATGCTCCAGGTTTAAAGCTGATGAGATTAGAGCGATTTGTGCACGTCGCTTCTGGATAAATGAGAATCTGTGGCCAGTAATTATCCGACTGAGCTTTGGTTGCTCTTTCAACAATTTCTCTCGCAACATCCCTTCTTGATGTGGGATTGTTACGGTCAACATAAATAGGTCGGGTAAAATTAGTGAGTCGGCCAAAAAACCACGCTTTCTGTTGCTCTGCTTTAGCAACAATTGATGGAGCTCCTAATTTGCAGACGATCATTGTATCCCAAAGGCTGGAGTGGGGAGCAACTACTAAAATAGGAGCCTCTTTTGAAGAAACTTGCTTTCCTTCGACTCTTATCCAATAGAATCCAGCGATAAAGAAGTATAGTCGCATAATACATTTGGCTATCAAATATCTTAAAAGCCGTCTCCACCAACTCGGAGGATGCTTTTGAAAGTCCTCATAAGACACTCCCATTGTGCCGATGAAACCAAAAAGACAAGCCGCAAGGACGCATAGGAACATCAAAACTACTCTTAGAATAAATAATAATATAGTCATCACTACCAGTACGAAGTAATAGAAGTATGAAATTCTGATACGATGAAAGAAAGGGTTCAAGGAATGCCGCGATCCAGGAAATAAAGGCGAAGCTGAGTTTTCTCCGGATGGTGATGGTACAGGCTCTGGAGACTGGTTTGCTAAATCTGCTACTCCCTTAAAGCTAAAAAACGACGACCAAAATTCGTCGTCGATATTCCATTCAAAAGCTACCTCTGGTTCCTGAGTGTGCATTGTTCCTTCGGCCTCCATAGAATTATCCATTACGATACACTTTTCACTTCAGACACTTTTCAGATAATAAGATTTCGATTTCTGCACTTTCACTTTTAATAAATTATTTAGGTAGTCAATAATAAAAATCATCAATCCGATTTGATAACTTTTTACATAGGCTAATAATTTTTTTCACACAAGCCTCACATAAAATTTACATGAAGTGAATGAAGTCGTGTCTTATCCTTTAAATTATTATTGTCTCAATTCTTTTGCTAGTCTTCTGAAACTTTTTGTGTCAGAAGAGATGAATGTATATAGCATCGCAATAGCTCACTGGAAACGAAGTAATTCAGATTCTAGATTCAAAAAGACAAAAAATGAAATGCTAACTAATAATTAATTGTTAATATTATGCACCTATCATACCTAAGATGAAATGTAAATAGTACTATCTTGACAATGACATTATTGTATAGTTTCTACAAATGAGAGAATGAGACGGTAGATTTCACCAAAATGTTTGCAACTTTATTAATTTGATTGGGTAAGCGTAGCTAAGAGTTGCTATGCTCACTTTAGATTTCATGGTCCAGTTACAGTTATCTTATACAGTGGAATTATCGTAAAGAGGCAGAGGGACATTAATTAATTATGTTCTTCAGAAGCTTCATAAACTATTTCTCCTTATGTTTCTCATGCGTGAGCAGCTTTTGCAATATGAGATTAAAGTGAAAGTGAAAATCTACTACATTACATATAGCTTAACAATTTATCTTTTTCGTGTGTAAGATTCTTATTTAGGTTTATGATTTACCGTGTTGAATTCTAAAACTTGAGTGCAAGAAATGAATGTATTTAGCCTTTTTTAGCCTCTGACTGTGCATTGTGAAATGCCCAATACTTTATCTTATCTTGCATTATCTGTCATCTGCAGTCCCATAAAATAAAATAAACCATGGTAAAACGGCTTTAGAAATGTGATGGAACATGGGTAACTTGGGGTAATGTGGGATAAATTTTGGGGAAACCTGGGGTGATGTTAGAT
>JABASD010004905.1:0-13990 GCA_019776165.1 Pogonognathellus flavescens | reverse complement strand
TATGTGTATTACTTGTTTTATTGTATTGTTGCACCTGCATTATATTACATGTGTCAGAGGTCAAGAAGGAATTGACCGATTGACGCCATCTTCGAACTTAATCTTCCAATGGACCACTACAACACGTGTACCAAGTTTGAGTTCAATATCTCAAACCGTTCTTGAGTTATGCGATGAATAGACAGATAGATAGATAGACAAAAGCTTTTTATAAAGTATCTTACGATACTTAATAAACTCCAGGTAGCTAATAGAGTTTTTTTGTTGAACTACAAAATTATACGTTACTACTTTGTATCTATGTTTAATTGGAAATGAACTTACATTTCTGAACAAAACGATAATTTATTTGGCTAAAATAGCAATCATCTGAGTAAGAATTCGAATATCTATTCTCAAACCCGGTAGGGTGAATTTGGAGCTGGACGGTGGATTTGAGTTGTTTGAATTCCGGCATTCGATCACTTCCCTGACTTTCTTACTTCCCCGTATCTTTGGTCTACATTCTGCATCATTTGCTTTTGCTTGGGCATGTCCCTCTACAAGAATGTCAATGTCTTCTAGAAGTAGCAAGGAGATAATGATCCTTAGCCAAACTCTTGTGCAGATAAGGCACAGAACATGTTAAGAAATGCCATTAGCACACTTCAAGCATTAAATATGTGTAAGAATTGGAAAACCAGAAGATAATGTTTGTCTTGCCATTTTGCCTCGAATTCGGCATGGCGTCTAAACCTACTAAACAGTAATACTACTTCCTCTTTTGCTCTATATTTTGCTAACGATTTTAGCATTAGTTCCTCATTATTTGTATTCAGCCACATTAACACTCTTACAGTTGCAGGTTGCCTCATCTGAAATTACCTTCTCATTCCTGGCATCTTCCGGAAGCATTAAGCTGATTATATTATTAGGTACTGGTTACAACTTGTGACATTTGGTCATGTTCATGTAATAATATTATGTATAGGTTCTCTAGGTATGTATTTTATTATAGTTGATTTAGAGGAAGTTTAGGAAAATGGATATCTAAATTTTATCCATTTTCCAAAACTTGCGCTACAACAAATACCTAAGGCTTGCTACTTACGTAATACTTTTACTGCAGTGTATACATGGTATATATAACTATATTTAATATTCACACCTGCATTAAAGCATGCCGCTTTCTAAGCTTTTTCTGTTCAGGATATACCTATGCTATCAAACAAGTAAATTACCTAAAAATTGGGTTCTATCACCTTTGGTGTTACCCTGACTCTCAAAATGTCAATAGTGTCACTGGATTTTAAAATGTCTGTTTAGGCCCTAAAGCCAGGCACTCATAGTGTCCCTCTGCCCTGACTTTGTAAAGGGTCACTCGTATATTATTTTTTGTATCTTTGTTTCATTTCATGTCTATTTTCCAGGTAGTGGAGACAAACAGAACGACTCGAAGTTGAGGAAGATAAACCTACCCTATTTTTGTATCTGTCAGACCATCAATACATTGCAGACAGCAAAACCTATATTCTTAAACCAGTAGCAAATGCATCTATTCTGCAAAAGGATTCTTTGAATTGTCTCTAAAGTCACGAACGATTCGCCAGCGAATTTTCTATCAAATTGTTATCTGAAAAGAAAGAAGTTGCAGTAACTTGCATTAACTAGGAAGAATTCGGCAGGCGGATCCACAGTCTGATGTAAAACGATTCCTTCGTGTATGTGTATGGTCTAGATAGCACACGTCTATATAACGGATGGTGAAAAGGACTTGAGACGAGGGAAGAGAAACTACAATGTAAAACACACAAGCGCCACGGAAGGTTGTTTGAGCGTAGGGCATATCTCTGTGACTCAGTGAAGAGGTAGAGACAGACGTCCACAGGAATTTCGTCAATCTCACGAGTAAAAGTTTAGTGAGGAAGAAGAAACGTGAAGTCAGAGAGAAAGGAGCAGCAAAGTGTATTTGAGTGTTTTCTCACGGATTTTGTTAAGAGTGGTGGTAGAAGTGGCAGTCCGTCTGTGTGTACCTGTGTGGTAGTACAGATAAGCAAGCAGGGCAGGAGAGTCTATAAGTAAGGAGCTCTTCAGAGAGACTCTCACACAACAAGGAGATGGCAAGAGAATCTCTGATCTTGCTCTGCTAAGGCATCTTATGCCAAACCACGTTCTTCCTAATTGTCTGTGGTGTCCTCATCGTCCTAATGATCTCATCAATTAGGCTAGCCTTCCAAAACCTTCCATTCCCGACCTCCACTCTCGTCCACCTCTCTCCCACTACTTTTCCTTTCAGTCTTTATTGCACACAGTCACGATTTCTCTCTGCCCACTCTCCACTCCACCTCTCCTCTCCAACTCTTCTGCCGTACAGACCTTCACAAGAGAAAGTAAGCGACGACAACCCAGGCGAAACAGCCACAAGAAATTACACGTATGAGCCGTGCTGCATGCAGTACATTTGAAGAGCAGCTTTCCTGTTTCATTTATGAGACTCGTTCTGTGCAACTACTACCCGCTCCCAGTACAACCGTCCTTCTATCTCACTTTCTCCTCTCCCATCATCATCAAAACAATTTCAGCTTCTGCAACTGCAAAGCCATAGAATGGGGTTGGCTGACTGGGTCACAGAGAAACTAAAGAGCTCACAGCCCACTACATTATTATGGAACTGTGCGGCCTGTGTCCAGAATGAAAATTGTCATATGAACACTTTTGCTCCACAGTTCTTTTTACTGTTTTTACATCAATGGTCTTCGGTCAATATATTTATACAACTCTGCTTTCATTTTAGTGTGCCTATAGAAAATTGTGTGTGTCAGTGCCATTATTCGTTCAAAGGTATAAGGTTACTAGATATGTTCGTTTGGACGTAGTGTTGCGCAGTAGATACATTTCTGAAGAACGGTGTGTCCGTCCGAAGGTATAATATCGCTGGAGATCAACTTCAGTCTGTAAACTACAAAGGAAATGTCAAAAGGGCAATGAAAATTCAAGCGGCTCAGTTTTGATTGTGACTGTCTCTGTACAGAACCACCAGAAATGCCAAACGGAATCCTTTTGTGAATGTTTTGTTTTGTAGCCGCGGCATCATTTGCCAACCATACAAAGACAAGACTGGCATTGCCTTCACTCTTTAACTTCTGTCTTTTCCATAGTTTGGATGAATTGATGAATACTACAATTACAAATGCAATATCTTTTCCCATGCTAAAGCAAATAGTATTATCACTGCATCATATGAAGTATTAGTATATATAAATTTTCATGCATCAAATTCTGCTTCAACCCCACATTTCTGTTGCCTGCAATATCAGGAATTCGCATACAATGAATTTTGCTTGTACATGCAGAGTATAAACGAACCGAATTGTTCAAATATCAATATCATCATTACGATTACGACTGCAAAGGTCTATTTTAAGACAAAAGATATTTTTTTGATACATTTCAGTCAACTTTTTTTCGATTTTTTTACTCACATTTTTATTCAAGAAAACCCGAGGTTTATGCATTAATGGAATGTAGAACTTTCATATCAATCTAAGATTCAAATATTTTCAAATTTTAGAAAATAGTTTTTTTGGGTGCCTAGTGCCTGCCTACTTCAGCTAGCTCGAACGTACACGGTAGGTGCCATACCAGTGAGGGTACCCAGGGAGAACGGATGTTGCCGATGTTGGAACGTGTATTATTATTTTATGAAATGAAGACAAAGAGAGCGACAGAGAGAAAGAATTTTACGACTGATGTGGAAGAGTCACGCGTGTCGTGAGCTGGAATTGGTGGTAGTGACTTGACTAGTGGCTGGACATTTTATTTGGCGTGGTTGTTGTATAATAATATTAGTTTTGGAGCTGGACAATGCTACTGCATTACACGAACATGATATTACTATTAAACTCTTTCTCTCTTTATATGGGAAATAATATTATTAATATTGTCTTTTGACATTGTCTGACTGGGAGTGAGTAAAGAACGTGGTGACTCTGGGCTGTAGTTCAGCAGCAGTTGACTGAACCTGCAGATCTAGATCATCCCACGGACAGACGGAGGATAAATAAGGTGTCATAAATAAGTAATGGATTGACCCCCTAAAAGCCTTTCAATTCGGACACAAATTGAATTGAAAGAAGAGCAAGAGTGAATGAAACCAGAATTTCCCTTCTTCCTTCCTCAGTCTCTCCAGATTCACTTCCACCACAAACACAATTTAACCCAATGATGCTCTGCACTGTCTGCTTAGTCTGCTACACAGTCTACTCAATCTTCTGCAATACAGGGTACCCCCCTACTCCAACCAACAAAACTTCTCTAAAATTATCTTTATGTAATTACCTTCAATGTAATTGCTATTCTATTCTTCCATAATTATTAAGAAACGGAAGTTTCTTGTATAAAAATGCCTTTTGCGTCTGTCTGTATGTCCGTCTGTTCGCAAGATAACTCAAGAACGGTTTGAGATAATGACTTCAAACTTGGCACAAGTGTTCTAGTGTCCAATTGGAAGGATAAGTTCGCAGATGGGGTCAATTGGCCAACTCCTTCATGAACTTGACCTTTTAATGTAACTACTGTTTCAATGCAACCTTAAACACTCAAATTCTAAACACTGCTACGTGAAATCTAATTTCATTTGAAAGTGAAACCCGCCAACTTTTGAATTTGAATACAGCAAAAAATGAGAATTTGTGTTTTTAAATACATGTAGTCAGAGAATATTTCACAACGCTGTGTCTTTGTTTTCTCCGCTACTTGATTGGGCCGTTACACATGGTTTATTTAACTACCAGAGTTAAATTGACTACCAGAATCAAATTTTAACTATATACCAGATTTAAATTGAGGTTGTGAAAAAGAAAAGTGGAATGATGTTATTAGACTGAGGAGGAGGTTGGGAGACCCTGTATGTTGAGTATTAGTATAGATTTGTGGTGGAGTATGAGTGTGGCGATATATTTTGGAATGGAGAAGTGGTGGACTGGGATGTTGGAGTTACGTGTAAGGCAGAGATAAGTATCTGTGTGTGACCCTGTGAGGAGTGTTGAGTTGAGTCTCGTGAGCGAGATAGATGACCAGCAAGGATTTCACTCTCTCCCGTTTCTCAAGACACAGTCCTCAGTCTCCTCAGTCAGATTCGGGCTGTTGTGGAGGTGAGGTGAGAAGCGGAGTTACTCTTTTACCGGGCATAATGGCAGACGCAGACAGAAAACAGAAGAAGTCTGTTAACTGAAGCTCAGCGCACACATCACTTTCTATAAACCCTCGGTCAACTTTTAAGTGTATCCAACATGACTTTATCCATGCCCACTTCAATATGTATCTCAAGTAGCCATGTGAGATTGTGAGATGTTTTCAAAGTTGGATGGCCCTAGAAGTTCATGCCAAGTGCTTCATCCACCACTGACGTGTAAAGTAGATACATAAACGATGGAAAAATCGATTTTCATATGACACTGGGATGACAATAACCATTCGCCCAATTGTACTCCAAAGCCTCCAAAATCATTACACAACCCGTCTGCAGTCAAAACATTTTGCATGAGCGCCCCTATACATCCGATAGGCTGTGCATTCTCCACCAAAATGATCAGAACTATTACATTAATGTTCCAAGAATGCGCACAGTGTGATCAAAATATGTAGGTGCAATATCACTCAATATTGAATTGATGATGGGAGTATCACCCACACAACAATCGCGGCATTGAAAAGTAGCAGGTTGTGCGAAGTGTAGCTGCTCTTCGTCGTTCATGAGACCTTTTTGCTCTCCCACTTTACTATTTTTTACAATATTCATTATTTAAAGCAAGGAAACATTTAAATTCGAGGATTTCAATTGTAGGTGTGTTATACTTTCGTTTATGCTTTCAATCTCAAATCAATTGGCGTGTTCAACTTTAATCACATGAATAGCTTAAAATGACATTTATTCCGTAATTTTCAGTTTGTTCGATCTACTGTATATCAATTATAAGTATTCAACCTTTCTAAAGCTTAACTTCCAAGTTCAACCAAGGTTCAACTGAGCTATTCATTTTTCGTAATTTTGAAACATTAGAAAATGGGATGAAGACTTAATGTCTGTCACGGTCCAAATAGCTAGTTTTTGTCCACTGGTCACGCAAAAGTGTAATAAATGTGCTAATACAAAAGGCAAACAAAATTTGTAATTTGCCTATGCCTTGTAGTTTTTAGTATATTAAAGAGAGATGTGTAGAAATATAAATCTCGTGAGTTTGTGTTGGGATATACGGCCGTGTTTAATAATCACTGTACAGTAAAGCTTATTGCACAAAGCAAGTTGATTTGTCTGTCTTTGTAAAGGGGAGGCCAATTTGTTGGGCTACCCAAACGAAAGTCCTCCGACATTACCATTTAACATTTTGGCAGCGTGAGATCAGCTTTTTAACTTTCGTGTAAAATGATGTGTGAGCTCCGGGAGTCCCAGACTGGGACACCCACATCTCTTCTATCATCTTTATCCCGAATTAAATTAATACGCGGAGAGACACATTCAGGACGAGACACAACAACGTGTATTGTGTGTGTGTAACATGTTCACTGATATAATGGTTGTGTGGTTGCTCTTTGTCGGAGAGGGGGACGCAGCATACACAGAGGCAGGGAAGCATCATAATTTCAATCCAACTACACCGTATTTATATTCTTCCATTGTCTCACAGACATTCCAATGTAATCATGTTTCAGCAGCCATGTAGCAACCAAATATCAAGAACACAACGTACAGTTAAATATTTGTTGGCAGTGCCAGTGCATCCGATGAAAGAGATTTCAGCATGCTTTTCATTAAATATTGAGCATGAAATCGTCGTGCTACTTTTATCAAATTTTTCGTAGCTCTACTGGTTGTAAATGCAATATCAAATTTTTCGTAGCTCTACTGGTTGTAAATGCAATATCAAATATTAGGAACCATTATTAAAAGTCTTACTAATAATTTACCTAGTAATAACAAATTTACCACTTAAATGTGGGTGTATCAGGATCTAAAATACAGAAATTGTAATGAAGATGTTTTGGGAACGATTAGGTCTGAAAGGTTGATCCATTTTGTTAAATACATGTACAGTTTAAATAAATTATAAAAATCAATATTTATTTTGTATAGTGACTTGTGGTGCAAAGCAGTGCAGTGGTATGATAATGGTTATAAGTTATAAACTGATTCTGAATTGTATTATTTGGATGTCTTATATTTGTCACTGAAATAAATTCAAATTAGGTATGGTTATCATAATTGGATGACAGGAAAAAATAGGAAAATAAACGAATATGGGTATATAAATAATTGTTGTCGATTTCGAGTTTTTTGCCTTAAACTATATTGAATTCTAGTAATAAGGCCGAACTTGTGAGGGTTTTACGCTTTTCACTATTCAGTCTGTCTGTCTCCGTGGACGTTGCCCACATCGCATCGACTCGAAGTTCGGCCTTACTTATATGCAATTTTAAGATTTGGTTTATTATTATTTATTTTTCAAGTTGATACATCCAGAACAAGAACACAGCAAACTGCGACAATTTATTTATGCATGGAGCATATTATTTTAACATTTACGGTATTTACTACTTTTGTTTCAGCTAAAAAGGCTTATGAGTCTGGATTCTAGTCACGATTTGTCTTTCCAAGCAAATTACACCTGAGTGGCTCTTCCATGTCTATAGATTTCTAGTCAACTTTCTTTTCGGGTAACTTGGGTTCCATGACAAGCTCTAGACAAGCCTACTAGTACTACGAGATTTTGCAGTCCTCTTAGAACCTGGAAAAATTCCAAAGAAAGCAAAAAAGTACATCTCGGAAAAACAATAAGAGTGGATTTATTTTATAAGAGAATAAGAAATGGGAAAAGACCTTGTTCATCAATTTTTTGTATTCCCAATACAAACAACTGGATGGAAATCTTTAAATCCTTCTTGTCAATACGATCATTGGAATAATGTCAACTCTTCTTTACGTGCGAAATACATAATCAGCAAGAAGATACGCAAACACCAAGCCAGATGAAATACTTTCGCTGTTTACATACCTATAGAATGTGGTAAACAAATCTCTAACAAAATGGCAAATAAATTGCAATCGTGTTACAAGCGTAATAAGGAAGATATAAAACGTACTATTTTCGGAATGATATTAGTATAGCTGATTGGCAAAACCAAAGAAAAAACTGACCAAAGGTCTAAACACAAAAGAGGTTATCGATTTTCTTTTCTACAGAAACAAGGATTCTCAAGAATTCGGCGATTAGATCGGAATGCATTGTGGTTGTGATTAGGGGTTATGTCATTTCACATTTTCATCGTTTATCAAATCAAGCCGTCAAGAAACAATTACATGGAATCCTTCCCTCATCCTCACTCTTACACGAATAGACGCAGCACCATCACACACGTACCACATACGCACTTTCTACTCAATTGATATCCTTCTACCAAAGTAAACTGTATAGTCTTCAGCCAAGAATAAGTAGAAGTCTCACAATGCCCCCACTTTACAAAACAGAAAATACATGTGGTACTTGGTCCAGACTCGCCTCTACTACCATTTAATTCTGTCCAGGATGTTACATATTTAGTCTACTTTTACAATCATCAGTGCCCATGCTCGCCATGCTGCTCTTTCAGTTTCACATTAAAGAAAATCTTTGTTGTATACGTAAAACAAAACTAACCTTATACTAGCTACAAAATGTGAGAACTGAAAAAGGAAAAAACAAAGAGAGAATGCACCATTTAAGTATGAAGCGTCTACGTTTAGTTCAAGCTACACTCTACAACTACCAAGTACTAAGCATGAAAATAGTTTGTAGAAATCTTTCTGGGGTATCCCACAGATCAGAGCAATTTTATGCGTAGAGTTTGAAACTGTATATAAACTTTGCAACTGTACATGTGGCATGCAACATTCTTGCCAATCATCCGAGAACGATGATTTATTAAATTGTAAACATTGCATTTTCTAACGTAAGCAATTGCAACTAGGTCCGTAGTAGCAACTATATAAGTACCTAATAAAATATGACCATGAAGTAATAAAAATAATAATTCGCTGTTTACTTGCAGTAAGCGCTGTGTAGTTGTAGGAAGAAGGTTTGATTGGATAGGCATGGTTATTTGGTTGACTAAGAATACTTAAGTAGTACTTAATGGGTACTTAATAAGTACCCATGTAGTATTTGCGAAGAAAGGGCATTTATTGAGATATGTGCACACACCTTAGGGAACAATAGAATATTCTATTGATTTATTGATTCTTTGCTTGGCTATTCATGAAATGAATTAGGATGGGTAGTGGCAGTGGTGGTGTCATAGCACAGTTTGTTCACATTCGGAAACACACGACGTATATAAATTTGTAAAAGTAAAGCAGGCACTACTTATTACTCCAGTAGTAGGCTAGTAGGTACATCTACCTATACGTCGATGGATGGGTGTAAGATGTACATGATATTACTCTTTCAAATGCAACCTACCTTCTTAAAATTGTCAGTGTTATTCGTCAGCTTTCACATGCTTTTCTTTTGACTGAATTCTGTTGGTGTGTTCGAACTACGGTCATTCTGCTGCGTTTTCTGTTCCATGTGCATAATTGTCCTTTGTTGTCGATCGTATCGGTACAAACATGTCTTACTACCAGGTTTCACATGTCCATATTTGCAATTACAATTAGTTCTTTCCAACAGCCAAATGAAACATTGGCTATGGCTGTGCAATCGAATGGCATACAAACAAACAACATTAGTACAGCGACATAATACTAAATAAAATATGGTATAGCACGTAATGTGCTTTACCAATGAGCAATAATGTTTGAGCAGAGCATTAAATTCTAATGTGTGCTACACAATTAACTTTCCACAATGCTTGTTACTATATTTTATAGGTACTACTAAAATAGGCACATTAACATTAGGGAAGGAATTCCGCTTTGAAAGTAAAAGGTCGGAGAATGAAGGAGGAAAATAATCCATTTGCAATGGACATGTTGTAGATGTATCGTAAGGGAGTATCCAGGATAAGGGCTTGTGTACACGCCATGAAGAGTCAATTTCCTGCCCTGTACACGGCATTCTGTGGTCAAGTACCCCTTGCCATTGCCCCTTCCGTATACGACTATATATGCATTAACAGACATATCCGCAAATTATAAGTTTCATTTGGAAACTTAATAAACTGTTGCAAATAGGGTAAAAAAAAGTAGCATCTGAGTTTGAAAAACATTCTGCACTGCAATACAGTTCGCAACGCATCTCACAACATAGTTGAAAAAATTTGATTGTTTTAAAATATTTCATTCAAGATTGAAATGTAAAACTTGAGTGCATGATGTCACTCAATATTTTAGTTGGTGGCATTACAAAAAATGGAAATGTGATTGTATGAACTTTGTGAAATATATGACGGAACAACATCAGTATGAGCCTGTAGCATTACAAAAAATTGAAATGTGCATGCATGAACTTGGTGAAATATAGGCATGACAGAACAACGGTAACAGTTTTCCGCGTAGATGGCTGGAGTTTTGAGATGTTTTAAGTCCACATTTAAGATTCACTTGATGTCGGGTCACAGACAGATAGACAGACAGCATGAACGTTCTTATAAAGTAGCTGACGCTACTTAATAATTCATTAGACACAAATATAGGCTCACCTTTGAAGAAAGAGACTGAAATGAAGAATATTGAAGATTTTTTTCCAAGGAAATTAAGAAAGACATTTATTTAAATTTATCACTTCACTAATTGCTGAAGTACAAAAATGAGTTCAACTCCAATCGAGTCTGGCCAGGTAAAAATAAAATAAAGGGCACCAGGACACTAACTAAGTGGAATTACCTATAAGGTAGGTAACTTATAGAAGTAGTAGCTACAATTTCTCCGCTTGGCCCTGAAAGCAGAAAATGAAATAAGCCTTTCTAACAAAACAGTCCATGCGGTTATTCACCTGTATATGGAATTTACGACTAAAAGACAAAAGAAAAGACTGAAAGGAGGTCAGACAGGTGCATTTCTTTTTTACGGCTACTTTAATAACACAATATATTATAGAATGTTGTGTATCACATGTGCATGTGAAGGTACTGAATGCAATATTATAGCAAACGATAGAAATACTTTACAATTCCCTTATTTACTGGATACTTGCGTCTAATTATGCTTTAATACCCATAATATCTAGTCAGTGACCACGACCACTACCTGAACCTATCACTGTAGGTAAGTTCTATTGATGTGTCTTCATAAACAAAAGAGTATCTAGAACTGGGTAAAATAAAAGTGGTTTCCAATAACCTTTTTTGTCGAACATTCCAGGAGTGTTCCATGGTGTAAAGTAGGAAATTTGGGGATGAGGGAGGGGTGCACGTGAACCTTGAACAAGTATGGTTGATACAGCCTTGCTCATAAAACCTTTGCGGACTTCGTAAACCTTAGAACATTAGATCTTCGTTATGCAGAACTTTTAATACAGAATAAACCATTCAAAGCTGTAATAAAGTAGCGCAAGAATATAATATAATTAGCGAAGTCACCAAAGGGTTGTCAAATATGTTAGCAGCAGAATAACTATATTCTTGCTATATATTTATATTTAAAAACATCAACTCTCATTTATCAAATATTTAAACTTTAGCGGTTGTTTTTAAATTCCAAATTTGGCGGTTTTCACTTCCAAACATAAATAGAATCCACCTAGCCTAGCAGTATTTAAAATGCAGTGTATTTTTGAGGTTGTGTTAACACAGTAGTTATTCTAAAATGTCAAATGTCATGAAGGAGTTGACCGATTGACCCCATTTTTCAATGGGACCTCTCTTGTGATCCATGGATCACGTATGGGAAGTTTGAACGATTCGTGTTTATCCATTCGTGAGTTATAGAGGTCACGGACGGACAGACAGACGTAGACACCAATGTTATAAAGTAGCTTGCGCTACTTAACAAGCATTTATGCACACAGGTATATAGGTTTATTTTCTATCAAAATAGACAGTTTTTAAGCTTTTTGGAGACATCAACGAGCTGCCCGGTCTTTGCGGGTGGGCTACGTCTTATGAGACACTTTAGCTGAAGTGCAACGTGTAGAACTGACTTGTACGAAAGTTGACATGTCAAAAAAGAATGCACTCAAAAGAATGCACTCAAATTAAGTCTAATAATAATAATAATAATAATAGGTCATTGGGTGACTGTCCGAAATCTTAAAAAGTGCATGAACTATATGGAATTATAATGCACCTACTTTCTTATGATTAAAGTTTCAGGTGTGTGAACTCATATCGAAAGGCTGCCATTTAGTACAATGTTATATTTTCCCTCACACAGCAGGGTGCTATCTAAAGCTCTATTCTATGGATCAGTTTATAAGGTAGAATATTAAAAGTGACATTTAGATTAAATGAAATGAAATCTGGGCCTAGTGAACGAAAGAGTAAATAAACCATAGTAAAACGGATATAGTAAAGTGATGGAACATGGGCAACTTGGTGTGAGACAAATTTGGCGGTGACGTCATTCACATTTTTGGGAAACTAGTGGTGGCGTTAGACATAATTTGGATGCTTTGGGGTGAAATGGGACAAACTTTCAGTAACTTGGGGTGATATGTGACAAACTTTTAATAACTTGGGGTGCTGTGCGCCAAACTTTCAAAAACTGTGGAAGGTGTGAGTCAAGTTTTCTGATGATTTGGAGACCTTTTCGGGCGATTTTTTATCGCGTGACCTTGGAGTGACCTTATGAACCCGTCTTGACGCTACTACTACGGTATATTGTAGCTGAAGGCAAGGGGGAAAACTTTTTTATCATTTTGGCTAAATATTATATTTTTTATCGGTTGACCTTGCAGCGACCTTGTGACCACATGTTTTGACCATGTTGTTGCCGAGGTCAAGTAGAACAACTTTTTCCTTTGCAATTTTTTCCATGACCCCTCCTAGTGGTCAATTTTTGATTTTTTATCGGGTGACCTTCGGGTGACCTCATGCCTCACCATATTGTAGCTGAGATCTTGAGGAACAACTTTATCCTTTATAATTTCCATGACCTCTCCTTCATGGTGAATTTTTGCGCACAACTTGTGTGCGTTCACAGACGGACAGACAGACGGACAATTCATTCCTATTAAGTGATTCACTTAGTTCCATCACTTAATAAGGCGACGAAGAGGTCTCGTTCCATGATACAGAAAAAACATGCAGGTTTCCTTACACACATATAATAAATATTATACAACCATTTATATAGGTAGTAGAAGCAATTTTGTTCTGCATGCCTTGTTTAACGTTTGACAAAGGCTCACACTCACAACAGGTATAAAGGCAGCTAATAATCGAAGCTCTAAAGGTTTATTGACACTTGCAATGGCTTTTTCTTGTAAAAATAGGATTTAGTAATACACCGAAGGAGATTTTAAAACTTGGGACAAAAGTTAATTGTAATGGATTCTAAACTTAACTTTTGCCGAGTTGATAAGATGAGAACTCGCTGCCATCCGGCTCAGTATCTTTGTGACCTTCCTCTGGCTTTTATTTCACCTGCAAATGCTCATTATAAAAGTGAAGAAGTAGCAACAACGACTCCAGAAAGTTTTTCTACAAATACTTGGGCAACTTGCTTAGTCTTTTCGGAATTGTGTTTGTGGGGAAATTCTAAACAACTTCTGCCAATATTAATTCATAATGATTTCCCAAGTTTATCTAATTGTAGCCGTCAGCTTCGTAACCCTGAGTTTTGCTCAGGACTCATCAGTGCCCCCACAAACTGGCGATAAAAATAGGTAAGCAAGCGTTTCACATTTATTTTATGTACATAATCTTTGCCATTCTGAATTCACAGTGTGAATTGTGTTTGACTTTATGTTGTGCTGAGTAGAGACGCGCTTACTAAAGATTTTAGTAAACTAAAGTTACTAATTAGTAAAACTGAATAACTAGCTTACTATCACAGTTAGGAGAAAATGAGTTTCACCAACGTTTACCCATGCCCGAG